>JAXFYN010000066.1:426752-669749 GCA_036172215.1 Camellia granthamiana | reverse complement strand
AGCCGAGACACTTTGGTGATGACGGACACGTGGCCTTTGGCACAAGTCATGGGTTTCCTAAATTTCCTAAAAATATTTAGGTGGTGACTCTGAAATCTGGCAATGCAGTCCATTTTTAGTATTTTGATTCAAATTTGATTTTCCAAAAGACTTGTCGGATTTGGACTCATTTGTGTTTATCTATTTCATATTACACTTGTGAAATCAGATTCAGAACCACGGGAGTCCGAACTATAGGGCTAATCGTATCCGAAAGGAGCACGAAAAACAAGTTATAATTTCTGGCGACTCTGTTGGGGATTTAGAGAACTTGACTTAAACTCATGATGTGAAATTTTATCTACATGTATATGTTCTTTGCATAGCATTTGCATTGTTAGTTTAAGTCACTGTGTTCTCCATTTGCTATTCTTGGACGGCTTGCCTAAAAGCTTGCGAAAAGGTTGGCCGGTCATGGGCTCTGTCATGTTGGAAACACAACCCTTGGATCTGGATTACCGCTGTACCACTTGATCCTCCTTTCACTTCTCGGTGTTAGGTGTGAGAGGTATATCAAGTAGTCTTGCCAAGGTACCCTTTTGACCATTTGGCCTAGCTTCATATAGCAAAGCCATAATGATTATCATAAAATTAAGATAGGATGCTATCCATATGTAGGATGTTATGAAACTCTTTGATTGAAATAGTGAATTCTAGTTCATGACAAAGCTAGGACAGGGTAACCTTACCTCCTCATAGGGGCGTTTTGGTTTTTTTATCTGGTATGTGCTTTTACAATGAAACTGTACAGGATAGTTCATATCAGTGGTACAAATGAATATCAGTTTGAGAACAGAGTTCAGTGGGGATTGTAGTTCTTAGACTGTGTTTTTTTTATCTATTGTAAATTGGGCTGGAGTGCCGTCCATTTTTTATTGATGGTTTTTCTTTTTTTGTCTTTTGCTAGGTAGTTTACCATCGTAGCTTCAGAAAGACCCAATATTTTCCAAGTTGTGTGGACTCGCTTTGGCAGGCTTTGCAAAGCTCAAGACCTTGTTCGTGGTTAGCCAGTGTTAGTCCCAGTTCCGCTTGTTTCTCGACGAAGATGGAACAGGCAGTCAGCAGCACCAGTACAAAGAACTCAGTAAACACCTGTCCGTTCTCACCCGATCAGTTCATCAACATCTAACTCACCTAGACCAGCAATGGCACAGATCACATAAGAATTTGTTGGCATGATGGCAACTTTCCAGAGAACCATGGATACCATAAACCAAAGGATGGCTGCACAGGATGAAATTATTGCTAATCTACGACACACATCTGGGGCATTCGCATCAATCGTACATTCAATCCCGACTGCTCAGCCGAACCCTGATCTACCTCCACCAGTGGAAAATCACCAGGTCCCAAATCTTCAGGAAAATGTTTCCCCCAGCTCCAGCTTATAGGCCTCTGGCGCAACCCCCTGCGAGAATCCTTCCCTTTGACATCAACGAGATTGATCCGGCCCTGATCAAGATTACCAGGCTAGGGAAAGCGTTAAAAAAGTCCTAGGGCTTCAACTCCATTCCGGATATTGAAGATGGGTACACTAAGGCTTCGGTTAGATTACTGGAAAAAATTTAATATGCCCCACATCGACAAATTCGATGAAAGTGGGGATCTAATTGTACACGTCCGCCTGTTTTCAGATGTGCTAAGACCGATGGGCCTGTCTCGGGCTCAAAAACTATCGTTGTTCGGGAGAACTTTGTTTGACGTCGTGGCCATCTAGTACGCTAAACTGGAGGATTCTATGAAGCGAAATTGAGAGGAGCTATTTGAGGCGTTTGTTAACCAGTACTCATATAACACCTAGATAGAGGTAACCATCAGTGAGTTGGAGGCCACTACCCAGAACTCCAAAGAATCTTTTATTGATTTTGTCACCAGGTGGAGAGCCAAAATAGCAAGAATGACAAATAGGCCATCTGAAAGAGAGCAAGTCTGGCTGGTGGTCCAGAATCTTGAGCTTGGTATGGTGCAGAGAATGATAGTAACACCGTTATCCATGTTTGCTTCCCTTCACGAGTTGGGGGTCCAGATTGAGAGTGCATTCAAAAAGGGCATCATCCACAGAACTAGTGAACCTGCCAGAAGGCCATTCTCCCGGAGTACCAATGCTAGTAATAACACTATTTCATGGCCTGCAGATGTTAGTACTATTGTCATAGCGGCCAAAATGGCTAATCCCTTTGCCGCCACAACTTTACAACCCTTACAAACCACCGATCCACCTCGAAATTGAAGGACCTTTACCCTTCTCTATATGAGCCCAACCCGCACCCTCAAATTGTTAATAGAAAAGGGACATCTCAAGCCCCTTGATGCTCGACCCTTCCCTGACCCACTACAACCTAGATACGACCCTACCCAGTATTGTATTTTCTATTAGCAGCACGGTCACCCCACAGACCTGTGCTACTGCTTACGTCATGAGATCCAGGATCTCGTAGACAACAAAGTCATCGTCCCACCCTCTAAACCAAACATGACTAACAACCCACTTCCCGCTCATAACCAACTCCCCCCCCCACCTAGAAATATTAACCTAATCCATACACTACCTCCCTCCTTTAACCCCAGCACATATATCACCTCATTCCACTTACCAAAATTGGAGGTAGTTATTCCGGATAGCACAGATGCGTGCATGACGGACATAACACTTCCAACTCAACTAGGGCCTGTGATGGCAGAAATGAAGGAAAAGAAGAATGCACCAGAGACCAGGTCGTCTGACACTCGAGTCATAGAGAAGGGAGCCTTACTCGTAGAGGAGTATGACCTAACTTATACATTGTGGCCGTCGATCAGCCAAAGCCAGTAGTCATACTGCTGGACGTCCTCAGTATCAACGCTATTGGGAGGGGGGGATAAGCTAGGGCAACATCAGAATGGTTGGCTTGAATAAGGCCTTAATGACTTCACTGAAATGGAAGAAGACCTGGTCGAGTTGGAAGAGGATCTAGACAACCTCTACTTTTTTGAAGAAGAGGATACGAACAGTGTACAATTGGGGTGGTGGGATCCAAGCCAGCCAGAAACAAGCAAAGGATGGTTGAGTGAAGAGGAGTCAGATATGGAGAAATAGACAGGAGAGACTAAGAAAGAAGAGGAAGTTTGTGGTAGCAGCAAGACTGAGGTTGCACCTCTGACTGAGAAAGAATAGGTGTTGGAGCAATTCCAACGGGAGAGAATAGAGGAGATACGCAGGAAGATAGTCCTGGAGCAGGAAAGAGGGAAAGGAAAAGTCGAGATTGAGCCAACAGCGGTAAATGTTCAAAATATGGGAAAACCTGAGTGGGAGCCCAGTGATAGGAAGAGAATGCCAAGAAAGCTAAGGAAGTACTGGAATGTAGAAACCAAGACTGTGGTGGAGGAGGAGTAATATGATGATGGAAGGCGTGATGTGAACATGCTCTAGACAGAACCTGATAATAGCCTGGCCATGACTGTAGGAGAGTGGTGGAAAGACAGTGACCTAAGTCATGTGTACACTGATGAGGGGTGGAAAGCTGATACCCCTGATGATATGTGGTATACTGACGAGATTAACCACATGACCCGGAGTGATCGGTACTTCAAACCCGCGGCCTTAGATCAGCCAGAGTCCTCCAACAAAAAGGCTGAGAAATCAAAGAGAAGGATGTTGAAGAAAACCTAGTCTTGAAATAGCTCAAGAAGATTCAGGCAAACATATCAATCTGGGGACTGATAATGGCTTCCTGGGAGCATAGGCAAGCATTGCTAGAGGTAATGAATCGGACCAAACTGCCTATCGATACCACCGCTGACCAATTGGTATCGTTAGTCACATCCAAGGACGTTACGCCAGTGATATCTTTTACAGATAAAGAGTTGCCACCTAAGGGTGCCAGCCACAACCGACCCCTGTACGTGACCCTGGAAAGTCAAAAAAAGTGGATTCCGGTAGTGCTGGTAGATACCGGCTCGACTATTAATGTATGTCTGGCGAGGACCGCCTATGTTATAGGTTTGAGACCGGTTGACTTTACGCTTACAACCTAGGCTATCTGGGCTTATGACAATACTAGCCGAGATGTTATGGGAACATTCAAAAGCCACATACTAATCGGCCCGTTTGAGCATGAGGTGGAATTCCATGTCATGGACGTACCGGCCACTTTCAGTCTACTGTTGGGAAGGCCTTGGCTACATCAGATGAGGGCAGTGTCATCAACAGTTCACTAGTTGGTGAAATACCCCCTTAAAGGCGAGATTGCTACTGTGTATGGCAATTTTGCGATTTACCCTCCTCAGGGAACTACTACGCCCTTGCTGGAAATCATATATGGGAGGAGGATGTATTCCTCTCCGGCTTCTCCTTGGCAGAGGCTCGGTTGGTCCAATCTATCATGGTAGAGGACGATGGAACTACATAAGTGCCTAGTCCATCTACATGATGAACAAACAAGGGCATATTCCTGGATCAGGACTGGGCAAGAGTGGCAGGCAAGGGCATACAATTGCCAAAGAGATGAGTCATAACCCCCATAGTTTTGGGCTGGGGTATAAACTTACCATTGAAGACTGGAAACGGAAGGGAGATGAGTTGAGGGGAAGAATTAGAGCAAAGAGAATTGGAAGGCAGTATGAGTTAGCCCACAAACCAATACAGGGAACCCTGAACAGATGCTTTGTCCGCCAAGGGAAAGATTTCCCATTTTGTGGATTCCCAGAACCTTGGTTTGACCAGAAAACAAAAATAAGGTACCCAAGGTTCCAGATTTTCTGCGGACACTAATTACCAGAAGAGGAGGATGAGTAGACAGACCTGAGCACCCATACAGATCAAAGCAGGACAGCAAGCCTGGATGTCGACGAAGAAGAGCTATTAGGGAAAGCATTGGCTGATCTACTAACAAGTTCCAATGCCGGAGCTGAGTCCGTCAACTTGGGGGATAGTTTTACTATCTCAATAATCGGGGATACACCAGTAGCAGATTTTACTAGTCTCATCGTGGATGCATCTGAGGCTCCACTCCTGGTTTGGAAGTTTGAGAAAGGCGCCATTAGTAGTTCTGAATCGGATAGAGTCTGAATTTGATTCCACTGAGTCTATGGAGTCGAAGTCAGATTTGAGTTCTTTTGAGTCTAGTACTTTTGGGAGTAGTGACCCGGATACCAAGGTTTTGTCTAGGTCGTCTTTCAGCTTTTCTTTTAAGTCCACTATAACTGAAGATCTAGACTTTGTAAATGAGAATGCTGTAGATTTCACTTACTTCTCTGTGCCTTTAGTTTGTTGCACTGATCTTGATTTTCAAAATTTTGGCTTAAACGAAGAGGAAGAAATTCCCCGGGTTTTGAAAAATTTGGTTGATCATGAGGAGGGACGTGTTAAGCCCTATACAGATGAAATCATATAAATGAACATGGGTACTGAGGAAGATCCTTGTTTGGTCTAGATCGGGTCCACGTTGTCTTCAGGGGAACGCGAGCATTTAATCTCTTTGTTAAAAGATTTTAAAGACGTTTTCGTGTGGTCCTATGAAGACATGTGTAGATAGCCCATTTTTGACCACCCTTAAGACTTGGGCGCTTTATTTCTAACACCCGATGATGAAAGTTACACTATGCAATCTTTTGAATTCTCAGCGAAGAAATTTGGAGTCAAGCTCTAATTCTAAACCTTACACTCCATTTTGGCCAAACTATTTTAAACCTTAAATCCCTTTTTTTCAAAAATATTTTTCCAAATGCTTCTACAATGTTTCGAGGCTCGCATTTCGTTTAAAATATTACACTTTTCAGTAAACCGAGTAAGGACAAAGTGGGGATAAATGAAAGGGAAGTGAGCTCTTTGAAAAATATTTCAAAACATCTTAGTTATAGGTTTGGAGTTGAAGGAAATAGGAGAGGAGGGAAGAAAACTAGTTTAGGAAGAAGTTGAGCATCAAACCGTTGAGAAAGAATGAGAAGCCTTCACTAAATTAGGCATATCTCTTTGTACACTTAGAATTTAGATGTGAAGTTACCACAATTGGAAATTAGACTTTAGGGGCTTCAATTTAGACTTAAGAATCACCTAAAACCGAGTCTGGATGAGAGAGATATGCCCGTTTGAAGTTAGGCCTGAATGTAGATTTTTGGAGCCGGCTGACTCCATTTAGATTTGGCCGTGGCTCATTTAGAGCCGGCTGGCTTTCAATGAAAATTTGTCCAGAATGCCTTTTTAGACCTGGCCTTTCATTTTTGGCTTCGGCCGTGTGTTTTGGGGGCCAGTTGGCTCTCAATGGTGCCAAATAGACAACTAGAGGGAATTGGACAGCTGACTTTGTTTGAAGATATTTTCGACCAAATTGACTCAAATTCTATAAATAGACCCCCTGCATTCAGATTTTAAGGTTAGCAAATTTTCCAAAAGCTTTGAAGAGCTAAAATGGCCCCATTTCATCTTTAACACCTTTCTTCATCCTTAAACATTTTTTTAGCTTTACATACACAATACATACACCATTAGAGCTTGTTCTTGAAGCTTTTTTCCAAAATTTCAAACCATATTTCATAGACCTGAGGGTGTTGGAATCAAGTTTGTTAACTAAGAAGCATCCTCTCTTTCAAGAGGTATAAGCTTCTTACCTTTTTCCTTGCTTTCATTTCAATCTTTTTCTATCTTTTTCTTGTGTTTCCTAACTGTTTTGGATCCATAGAAAGGTTTAACACCCTTTCTTGCATCTTATTTCATAGCTCATACCCTTTGTTCTTGCACTTTTTTCTTTATTTTTTACACTGAATTTTAGAGTTTAAAAAGGCTGAAAAACATGGTTTAAAAGTCTTAAAAGTGGAGGGATTAGTCACCTCTCCTTGATTTTGCTTACTAGCTTTATATCTCTTGCTTTTGTCCATTTTTTTGTGCTCTTTAAACACACTTTTAACCACTGTTTTTGGACTATTTTTGGGGCTATTCTTGAACTGTTTTGGGGCTGAAATATGTGATTTAAAATTGCAAAAAATGGAGGGGTTAGCCACCCCTCCTTAGGCTTTGTTCCATAGCTTTTTCTCTACTCTTTTTACTTACTTTCTCTTGCTTTTAGCTATGTTTTTTAGCATATTAGGGCTGTTTTAGGGTTGTCCTAATTACTTAGTGTATACTTTGAATATCTAGCTTGTTGTGTTGTGTTACACATGCTTTGATAGTTTTTCTTTGGTTAATTTTCATGTTGAAGAGTCTCATTCTAATAATTGATCCCGCAATCATTTCTGCAACCTCCCTTTTTTCTTCTCTTCTTTTGTTTGAGAGTCACTTCAACCAATCGACGGTTATTCAATGCATGAGAAAGAAATCTATGCTCAATGGCTTAATCTCTAAGGAGGTTCATCGTCAAGGCATAGGCTCTCTTTCATGCTTAGGATCAGTTCTCGTTTGACGTTTCTTCTCATTTAGTGGACTTAACCATCACTTTGGACAAATTGATTAAAGAATGGCAAGGACTAATAAAATTGACCTAAAATCAATGAAACCAACATAAAGAAGATGAATAAAATTGGTTGGATTCGTCCGGACGTTATGCCGAGTCCATTGCTTCGAGAATTGTCACTTATCAATCCATGATATTTTGACGAAACTTGAAGCATGTCTACTTCCCTCTTTGAGCCTTCATGATAAGATGGAGGGGTGGTTTCCCATTACATTTATTCAATTTTGTTCAAACCTGTTCGAAATCATCAAGCCATCAAATTGTGCTTGTTGATGATTTTCGGACTTGAAATTGCTCTTCTCTTGTGTTTCTTATGACAGAGAGGGGCAAAAGGGTCAAATAGGGCCTAGAAAGGCTCTGTTTGCACTGTTCTCACCTCAGAGCACAAAACATTTTTTGGTATAAAATTTAGAGCTGGCCGACACTTTCTTGCCTCGGGCGAATCTCATTTGGGGCCGGTCGGCTCCTAACGTTTGGCAAGTAGTGAGTTTTTTTGAAGAAATAGAGGGCAGTGGTTGAGGGTGAGATAGAGTGGTCTGGGCAAACAGAACAGCTTCTGGGCATTGTGCATGCGATCATTGTGTCTCATGGTTGCTTGGATTAAATTTCTTATTAGCATTGTTGTAATTATCATTGTTGTAATGATTCTTATTGTTAGTAGTTATTATAATATCCTTGTGCAATTATGGTTGTTTATTAGAAATACCCTTGTTGTAATAACTTCGATAACAAGTTGATAACTTAGATATCTAGTTAGTAGTTAGTTTAGTTTATATAATTAATTTATTTGAATTTGTAATAATTAGTTTAATTCGGACACTTGGACATTCATTCGGACCCTCTTGTACGAGGGCAAAATATGTAATAATTGTGTATGTCTTTTAACCTCTATTTCTTTCTCCATTTTATTTACTCGCTTATAATGGTAGCATCATATTTACTTAGCATTTTCCATGACTTGCATCCATTCGTCTTACACGCATAAGGGTTCGGTTCATCATTCTAACCAATGTTAATTTCACAATTCTTTGCTCGAATACGTGCTTCATCGCATGCTTTGAATTGGTTCATATGCCATGCTAGTAGTGGAACTTGTTATTTACATAATGTGTTTGTCACATTAGTCATATTGTATTGTTTAGAAGCATGCATTTTTTCTAATTATTTTGCTTTATTTGGCTTGCCTTGGAGTACTAGGTGAGCATTTATTGCTTTAGTATAGTGCATTGCGTGTTAGTGTTGCCATATCGAGCATATTCCATGAGGCTAAGTGCTTAACTGATATACCTGTTTAAATGCCTGTGGATAAAGGCCTTTCGCTTAAATTGGGATAAATTGATTAATGTACAAAACGAGCTCACTTTTTCCAAGTGACATGTATTCAAAACACTTTTTCAAAACAAACATAAAATCAATGCGTTTCAAATTTTGCGAATTGGTCTATACTTGTGTGCATCACCTAGTAAAATAGCATAATAACCGGAACAAGAGTATATAATCTAAATAAGAATCACATCATGATTAGTAGAGGCCGATCTTTGATCGAATGAGTGGGGTGCTCAATTCACGACCTTCCCCTCTCGTAGCTAAGTTCCCGAGCCGAGACACTTTGGTGATGACAGACTAATGGCCTTTGGCACGAGTCACGGGTTTCCTAAATTTTCTAAAAATATTTAGGTGGCGACTCTATAATTTGGCAAAGCAGTCCATTTTTAGCATTTGATTCAAACATCGATTTTCTTAAAGATTTGCCGGATTTAGACTCATTTGTGTTTCTCTATTTCACATTGCACTTGTGAAATCAGATTCAAGAACCACAGGAGTCCAAACTGTAGGGCTAATCATATCTGAAAGGAGCACGAAAAGCAAGCTACAACATGCTTGGAATCGACCCTAAGATTGTACAGCATCGGATCCCTCTTGACCCTGAGGCCCGACCAGTTAAGCAGAAGCTGCGTAGAGTTGGCCCAGATTGGGCTTTGAAGATCAAAGAGGAAGTCACCAAACAGATTTAGGCAGGGTTCTTGATTGTATCTGAGTACTTGACGTGGTTGGCCAATATTGTTCCGGTTCTGAAAAAGGGTGGTAGAATCAGAGTTTGTGTCGACTTTAGGGATCTGAATAAGGCTAGTCCGAAGGATGGCTTCCCTTTTGCCACACATTGATGAGTTGGTAGAATTCACTGCGGGCTATACATTACTTTAATTTATGGATGGGTTTTCTAGGTATAATCAGATTCTGATGGCACTAGAAGACAGAGAAAAGACTGCTTTTACTACACCATGGGGTACGTACTACTATTGTGTCATGCCTTTTGGGTTGAAAAATGTTGGGGCTACCTATTAGAGGGTTGCAACCACGATCTTGCATGACATGATCCACAAAGAGGTTAAGGTGTACGTGGATGACATGATTGTTAAGTCCAAAGAGTGAGAAGGCCACTACATCGCAATAGAAAAATTCTTTTAACGGATTAGGGAGTGCAAACTGAGGTTGAACTCGCAGAAGTGCACCTTCGGGGTAACAAGGAAAATGCTTGGATTTCTAATCACCCAGAGGGGAATTATAGTGGATCCGTCCAAAATCAAGGCCATCCTAGAAATGCCACCACCAAGGATTGAAAAGGAGGTGCGCGGCTTTTCTAGGCAAAGTGCAATTCATAAGACGTTTTATTTCCAAAATAACCTTGACTTGGGAACCACTATTTGGTCTCCTAAAGAAAGGGAAAAAGTTTCAATGGGATGATCGCTGTCCGTTTGCTTTTGAACAAGTCAAGCAGTATTTGCAGAATCCATCTATGTTATCGCCGCTTGTAGACACCCCATTTTTGACCGACCTTAAGACTTAGACGTCATCGTTTGAGCGCTCGATGATTGTGCATGTTTGTGCTCGTTTTGAGTTTCCAGAGTTTTCGGCTGAGTGCCTTGCCTCTGGGCCTCTGAACTCTTTGTGTTTTGGCTTGGTTCATGGACTATGCCTTGTTGACCTTGCCTGGAGGGAGAGAGAGGTCCGTAGACCACTTTTCCCTCTCGTGGGCTAGTTTTCGGTTTCCGGAGCCTTCGGCCAAGCGCTTTGTCTCGGGACCTCTTAATATTCTCCTATTGGCTTGGTTTTTGAACCATGCCTTGTTGCCTCTGCCTAGAGGGAAACAGAGGTCTTGTTGACCACCTTTCCCTCGTAGACCACTTTTTGCGCCCATAGACTAGTTTTCAAGGCTCCCGGCTGCGTGCCTTGTCCCGCGGACTTTTGTCTCACTTCCTTTTTGGTTTTTCTTTGGCACAAACCTTGTTTTCCTTGCTTGGAGGGTGGAATAAGGGTTGTAGACCAGTTTCTCTCCCTGAAGACCACTTTTCTTCCCCGCCAGCTAGTTTTCTGGTCGGCCAACTGGTCCTGGTGGTCTTTGGACCACCAAAAGTGGTCGGCAGCCATGCTAGCACCTTGCTTTGTTTGTGCAGACCACCCCTCCCCCTTGTCGACCACTTTTCATTCTTGCAGACCACTTTCACTGGTCAGCCGACTAGTGCAAGTAGATGGCCGACCACTTCAATTGGTCGGTAGCTTTCCTGCAGTTTTCTGCAGATATTTTCTTGCCAGCTGTGCCAGCTGTTGGGCACAGAAGGCATCCTTCATACACATGTATGGAGGGATTGCTTGGAGCCTAAAGCTTGTTCAACAAGCTTGTTACCTGTTTTTCTATATAAGGGAACCTCCTTCCTCTTGTCTCAGGTTCAGAATTTTGTATTGGAGCTATACATATATCATCTATCTCTATATTGCTCCTCCTCTTCATATTTGTGTTTGAAAGTGCCTTTCTTCACACTTTTGCACTAGTGAAACACCACACTCTTGTTGCTAAGGCACCTTGAAGCTGGTTTTGGTGCTTTTGGACTGCTTTTGATCCAAAAAGGTTGCTGGAGTTGCTTCCTTGAAGTTGTTCTACAAGGGTGAGTTTCTAACCCCTTAAAGCTTTGTTTTTGATTAAGTCTTTGGCCCTATTTGCATGCTGATTTAGGCCTAACTTTAAACTAAAAAAAGCTCTGATTTTAAGTGTTTAAGATGTTTGTTTGAGGCTTCCTTGGTGTTGGGGGTGATCTACTCCCTTGCATGCCCTATTTGCTAGGCTTTTGAGCCATTACTTTGAGCCTTTGCGATCACCTTTATTTGGCCTTTCTACCATTGAATTCCAGAGGAATTTCAGTGGTGGAAACTTGGTTTTGAGGCCCCAAATAAGAGGGGGTTGTCCCCCCATCCTCTTCTCTTGTTTGCTTATGTTGATGGCTCATCAAAGGAGCATGTAGCTCTATCTTCTTGAAGCTTTGTTTGAGCACTTTTTTGTGACCTTTTAGACCTTCCATGACTCTATTTTTGGTTGTCTTGGTCACCCCTTGCACGCTTCTTGTAGGTGTAGTGTAATCCTACTTGAAGCTTTTCAAAGTAGCATGCCTTTCTAGCATGTTTTGGTTCTATCTCAGCATGTTTTTGGTGTTGTTTAGCCATGGTGTAACTCTGTTTTGGGTTGGTTTGATAGCCTCTTGCATGCTTCACACATTTGTAGTGTAATCATGCAATCTAGCCTAACATGCATCATGCTTTGGACCATCATTCTAGCATGATTTTGGCTCCACTCCAGCGAGATTTTGGCCATGTTTTAGCATGCTCTAGGTCTGATTTAAGTTTTTTTGGTCATGCATGCCTTGCTTTGTATAGCCATAGTGCATTCTTGCTCACTAGCTTTGAATTTCCGAGTCACTAGCATGCATTGCTTGAGCTATTTGCATGATTTGGCATCATTTAATATGTGATTTCAGTGCATGTAATGTGGTCATGCCCTCACATCTTTCACTCTTTCAATACTTTGGAGGGTTTGTGCCTTATGCCTTAAATATGAGCCAATGCATATGCCATCTTGCCTAACTTTTTGAGCCACCATTTCAGTGTGTATTTGGTCCTATTTTGCCATGATATAACTCTAATTTTTGTTGGTGGAGTCATCTCATGTTTGGTTTTGATAGGTGTATTGTAATTCTCCTTGTTGGTCTTGCATACTCCATGCTTCATGCCCTTCATGCTATCTTGTTTTGGCTATACTCCGTGCATGTTTTAGCCTTGATTTGACATGCTCTAGGACTGTTTTGGGTTGTCTTGGCCATTTGGTTCATGTATTGCATAGCTGTAGTGCAATTGGCCTTACTAGCCTTGAGTTTTGAGAACTATAGTATGACATACTTGAGATGTTTGCTTGCCATGACATCATTTCACATGACATTTTAGAGCATATAGTGTTGTCGCACTTCCATCTTTATCACTTCTTGATCATGTTTGAGAGTTGTGCTCTTATTGCCTAGTTGATAGACCATTGCATGAGCATCACCATCTTGTCTTTCATACCATCCTTTCATAGCATTTTGGGCACTGTTTTGGCATGATTTAGGTCTATCCATATTCGGTTTAAGTCCATTGAGCATTGTTTTGCATGCCCCTTGTGAGGTGCCCTTTACTAGCTTTGATGCCTTAAGCTTTTAAGCTTGCCATGCATGCATTGTTTGCATGATAGAATTTTGTGCATGCCATCCTAGTATTGGTAGAATAGCATGTTGTTGCATTGCATTGTATTTGCATGTTGTTTGCATTTTGTTACATTGCATGTCATTTGCATGTTGTTGCATTGCATTGTGTTTGCATGCCATTAGCATTGATAGGTTGATCATGCTTATGTTATGTTGCATTGTGTTTGGATAGGGTGTTAATCCAAACACGAGAAATGAGGGATGTTTCATACTTGAAGTGATGAAACGTGCCTCATTTCTCGGTTGCCGACCCTCTTGATCATGCATGATAGAGGCGGAGGCTTTTATGTGTTATTTGTGCATTCATTTACATTGAAATGTGCAAACTTGGCTTCTCGGCCATTGTGCATTGCGATGCTCGGTTGGTGGCCCGAGAGTCGAGAACTACACTCCCTTGAGCTTAAGAAATGATAGGAAGGGTGGTTGTGCACACATTCCTTACAAATACACTACTGTGCCCCTTCTTGTTCTCTGTTGCAGCAAACTGGAAATGTGGCAGAATTTCTGGTCGGCAGACTAGTAAAAGTGGCTGGCCGACTACTTTTTCTGGTTTGCAACAAATGTAAGTGGTCTACAGGTGGTCTACAGCACCATTAAGTGGTCAGCAACCCTCTTGGAAGTCTCCATGTTGGAGTAGAAGCTATCTGGAAGCTTGTGCAGTGTTCTGAGATCAAACGCAAACAGAGGCAAGTTGGGGCATAGCGATGGATTTCCGAACAAGGCGACCGAGCATGCATGCACTTCTCGCCTCGAGGCTCCTGTTTTATTGCTTTGTTTAGCTAATTAGCTATTTGGTTCTGTACTTAATTAGTTAATGCACTTAACTAATCAATTTGTGCTGTAATAACTAGTTAGTTAGTTAGCTTCGTTTGTAATAATTAGTTAACTAGGATTAGTTGATTAAGTTTTGGCTTGTAATAGTGATTTTAATTAGCTTAGATTAGCTAGTTAGCTTATTATTCGGACCCTCCGTCGAGAGGGCACAACTGTTGTAATAAGCGTGCGTGTGTGTGATGCATGTCTTTCAACCCCCATTTCTTTCTCCCTTTTATTTACCAGCTTTTGATGGTTAGTTTTAGGACATGTTTCAATTAGAATACTTATGCTTTGCATGCGTGCATCATTCATTTGTCTTGCATGCACCAGGCTCGGCGCATCATTCAAACTGCGTTGTATTTCAATACATTTACTTGAATACGTGTTCAACAACATGTTATCAAGTGTTGCATTCATATGCCATTCTAGATAGCCGAGCCTATTTTAGTTGCATTTCTGCATGTGTTGCATTAAGCGTTGATTGACATAGCTAGGATCATGCATTGATTACTAACTAGCTTCTGTTTTGGCTCGGAGTACACTGTGAGTGTTTACGCTTTAGCATCCTTGCATGAGATGTGTATACTGCCATGTTAGCATGCTTGCCATGAGGCTATTTGCTTAACTGCTATAACTGCTTGAATGCCTGTGGATGAAGGCTTCATTGCTTGAATTGGAACAATTCATCAAAATGTGCGTTTTAAGCCCACTTTGAAGTGGCAAATCATCATGTTTTCTAAGCTCACTTGAGGGTGGCAAATCCACGACTTAGCCTACTTGCGAGTAGCACTTTCAAACCATTTTCAAACAAACAAGCATGAGATGTTTTGTTCCAACTTAAGTGATTTAGTCTATACTTGTATGCTGCATGCATCACATAGTAATTCTAGATTAATAATCAGAATAAGAATACATGTGTTTTCAAAAATAACATATCATGTTAGTAAAGGCCGATCTTTGATCAGGTGAGCGGGGGTGCTCATTGCATGGCCTTCCTCTCTCGTACCTAAGTTCCTGAGCCGAGGTAACTTTGGTGATGAGGGACACGTGGCCTTAGGCACGAGTCAGGGTTTCCTAAATTTTCTAAAATAAAACATTTAGGTGGCGACTCTGTAATCTGGCAAAGCAGTCCATGTTTGGCGCTTTTTGATTAAAATCAATTTTCCAAAACGATTTGTCGGATTTGGACTCTTTGGTGATTTATCAATCTTACATTGCACTTTGTGAGATTAGATTCAGAACCGTGACAGGAGTCCGAACTGTAGTAGCTAGAACTACAATTCGCGCCCTCGCGCGCGGAGCGGAGTTTTGGGCGGTCTACACCGCCAGAACCAGGGAAGCCACTGATTTTGTACCTGTCAGTGACAAATTTGATCGTGGGATGTATGCTAGCTCAGGAGTCAGAATCCAAGGCAGAGAAGGCCATCCACTACTTGAGCAAGAAGATGATAAATTACGAGACCCGCTACACTCCCTTGGAAAAAGCCTGCTTAGCCTTGGTATGGGTTACTAGGAAGTTAAGGCACTACTTGTTAGCTCACTCTGTAATTTTGGTTTCTAGATTAGATCTCATCGAATGTCTCTTTGAGAAATCAGCACTTACGAGTAGGCTAGCCTGTTGGTTGCTTTTTCTCTCTGAATTTGACCTCAAATATGTTACACGTAAGTCGGTTAAAGGGAGAGCGGTAGCAAAATTTTTGGTGGACCACCCAGCCGAAGGAGATGAGGTAGTGGAGTACTTGCTCCCAGATGAAAATATTCTGCAAGTGGAAGAGAAAACATGGATGATGTACTTTGATGGAGCGTCTAATCAGTACGATTACGGGATAGGTGTGTTACTGATAGCACCTGATGATTCCCATATACCCTTAGCTTTCAAACTCCGATTCAAAGTGTCCAACAACGAAACAGAATATGAGGCATGTATTACAGGTTTGGAAGCTACCCTTGAACTAGGGGCAATAAGGTTAGATGTCATTGGAGATTCAAATTTGGTTGTCTTTCAAACCAACGGAGATTGGCCAGTTAAAGAAAAAAAAAATGAAGGTTTATCATCAGGCCCTGGATACGCTAATTCCGAGGTTTGAAAAGCTGACGTTTACACATCTGCTGAGAGAGAACAACAGGTTCGCTGATGCTTTAGCAACTCTATCTTCTACGGTAGACATCCTGCTTGAAGTCAAGATGCGTCCAACTATTATCAGACAGAAAAGCGCACCGACCTATGAGACCATTGTCGCAATAGATGAAGTACAAGACAAAAACCCCTGGTTTTACGATATTTGGAACTTTCTAGAAAAGGAGACGTATCCACCAGGGAAAAATGCCAAAGACAAATGAGGAATACGGCGTCTGGCCATCCGATTTATCATCTGTGAAAATAAGCTATATAAAAGAGGTCATCTGGGAATGCGCAAGCTATGTGTGGAGGAAGAGGAATTCGAAGCATCTCATGGAGGCTATTCATGGAGGAGAGTGTAGGACACACATGAATGGTGTGATGCCAGCCTAGAAGACCCTCAGGCAAGGTTATTACTGGTCAACTATGGAAGAGGATTGCATTAGTTTTATACAACGATGCCATAAATGCCAAATTCATGCTAATCGCATGAACATACCGCCGTCTAAGCTTTTACAATATGACTTCACTATGGCCTTTCTTAATTTGGGCAATCGACGTTATCGGTGCAGTCTCACCAAAGGGGTCAAATGGACATAAGTTCATCTTGGTGGCGATTGACTACTTCACGAAGTGGGTAAAAGCTCAGTCCTATGCAGTGTTGAAAGTGTCGCATGTAGCTAAATTCATCAGAAATAACATTATCTACTGGTACGGAGTTCCAAATGAGATCATATCAAATAACGGCTCACACTTCAAGGAAGAGGTGGTGGATCTGCTTGAGAAATATAACGTGGCTTTTCACAAGTCATCGACATATAGACCACAGACCAATGGAGCTGTTGAGGCCGGCTAACAAGAACGTTCAGAACATCTTACGGAAGATGGTTGAGACCTACAAAGACTGACTGGATAAACTGCCGTTTGCTCTTTGGAGCTATAGAACATCAATTCAGACATCCACAGGGGCAATCCCTATTCTCTGGTATATGGGATGGAAGTTGTTTTGCCAATTGAAATTGAAGTACCGTCGCTGCGAATTATAGCTGAGTGTCAGATAGCGGAGGCAGACTGGCAACAGAGCAGATTTGAGGAGTTGATGCTATTTGATGAGAGGAGGCTTAAGGAATTGTATCACATCCAGGGCTACCAATGCCGAATTGCTAGGGCTTTTAATAAGAAAGTTAAGTCCAGGAATCTCAAAGAAGGGGATATGGTACTAAAAGACAACTGAGCTCTCATCCATGACCTAGGGGCAAGTTCAGACCCAATTGAACTGGTCTTTATATCATCAAGTTAATCTGGTCAGGAGGGGTGATTATTCTTATGAATTTAGATGGCTTGGAATTTTCACAACCAATCAATATGGACAAGTTGAAGAAATATTATCCTTGAGAGGCTCGTTAGGTCAAAAACCCGAAAGGGCGACCTAGGCAAAAGTTACAGCATGAAAAATTAAAAATAAAGAAAAACTGAGCTCGCAAGGTCGAAAACCCAAAAGGGCGACTTTGGTAAAAGTTAGAGTGCAAAAGGAGAGAGTTAATACTCGAGTGAACTAGAACTGAACTACGTAAGGCCTGATTCCCATCTTTGGGATACGTAGGCAATTTCATCCTGAAGTTCGGCCACAACCATTTCCAACTCGACTGTCCTTTTCGTTTATTTGATTAGACCATCTTTCTCTATTATCAGTTAGCTTGGTTGTGTGATTTGGATTTTGGCAGAAGGGCCGATATGGTGAATGCAGTTATGGGCAGTTGCGATCTGTTGATTCGGGGCTGTACATCTCGAGGGCTGACTCTGTGCGTATCATATAGTGACCATTCTAAAAAATGGCTTTGAAAAGTTTTAATAAAAGTTGATTTTTCTCAAAATTTTACCTTTAATACTTAGATCATTTTGGGACCAAAAAAGGAAAATTTTTAGTGCTCACAATTTTAATTTTATTGATTTCAACAAAGGTACATTCTCCAACTCTCTGATTTAAATCAGCGTTGCTTTTATATCATAAAAAACTTGAAAAGAAAAGACAAAGCGATAAAACTAGGGGCACAGATAAGTCAGGTAGTTCTATGTCTTTTGCTTGCACTCGTGGAAGTTTCTGTAGCTAAAGTTGGCCCAACCTCTGCCTCGTCTTCAAGCCAAGCTAAGCACTCGCCAGAAAGGGCGTAACTGAAGCTAGGGGCAGGGGCCATAAGTTCTCTCATCCTCCAAGTAATGAGGTACCGAGGCAAGTGTGAACCACAAATGGGAAATGAAGTCGGGTATTTCGCCCCTTCTTCTGGACAAGTCCGACCATGTCCAAATTGGTGCCTGAACCAAAAAGGAAAATAGAACACACCGTGCATAAGGCTAATTAACTGTATTCCCGGCTGTCGGGATATGCTGCAGCCCATCTCAGTCAAATTAAGCTAAGGGCAACGCCAAGTAATGTCAGCTGCAAGCTGCAAATCTGTTGCACATCCAATCACACCACAACCCCTCTGAGGGGAAGTCCACTAGCCGTTGGCAAAAGAAGTAAGTTCTGGCTGAGTACTCGGGGCAAGGATCCACCACTTTTAGCCTATCCATCAACCACACCTGGGAAGGGATGAAAAATAAGAGAGATTAAAGAATAGAGAGATGTGCATTGAGAGAAAAGTAAGGAAATGGTTGGAGAGGAAAATAGAGAATGAGTGTTGAGTGACGTAAGAATCATAAATAAGAAGGTTGGGAAACAATACTTGGAGAAGCAGTGGACTTCCTGCAAACTGAGTAGTCTCTCACCGACGGAAAGCATCAAGGCCTATCAAGGTTTCGGCCAGCGCCAAACCCATGCAACTCTTTGGGCCACCTCAATCAACCTAATGTTGGCTCCACCGCAACCAGGGGCAAGAAGGAAGTGTGCAAGTAAGCATAAGCAGAGGGTATGTTGTTGATAACCTCGCCAAAGGAGGTTGCCTCTGTCTCCAATGGCGGAAAACCGACAAATCAAACCTGGGATGTCCAACTCCCCATCATGAGCCAAGGATTGAGCCTCGTGCAAAGTAAGCCCACACATTCATCCCAAAGCTTGAGCATGGCCAAAATGGGCTGAGGCATGATTTCTTCGTCGCGCCGGGATTCCATCAATGCCTGAAATTCCTCCAAAGTAGGACACATTTCTTGCAAGCCGAAGCAAAATACATGCGTAACCGGGTTCCATCATCGGACCGCGGCATGGAGGAACGGAAAACAAAGCAAAGTGTGGCTCAAAGGAAAAAGGGCATTTAGGCCGAAACCGTGAAAGTTCACCTTTTTCGAGCCATCCAAAGTGGCTATCCAGTCTCGGGGCCTATTGTTGAGCAAAATCTCCATCTTAAAAGGAAAATATCAAAGATTTGCTATTCTGCCAGAAAAACAACTTGGGAGCACCTTTTATAGACTTAGAGAAGAAACAGTGCATGACAGCTGGATCCTACTGACCGACATCATTTTTGGGCCTGCTTGTGCCTCATTGGAGCACATTGGAGCCCAACCGTGCCTATTTGGACCCAACCGGGTCTAAATGATGGCCCAAATTAGAGTAGTTGTAGAAAAGGCTGGCTTTTGCCTTGGTTCACTATGGTTGTGTTTTGAGTATTGTTTTGTTTGTATCAAGTGTTTTTTAGTCTTTTTGAGTTGTTTTCATTGTGTTTTCCTGTGATTGAGTTGTATTTTACATTTTATCTGGTTGTAGCTTGTTATCCTATTCAAGAATAAATTCAAGGGCAAGTATTCACAGTTATAAAAATCTTGTACAGGATTGTCATGCAGAGGTTATGTCATCCATCACATGTCACGTCATGCAAGAGGACTCAAAAAATATTCTTTCCATAAACTGGCGGGTCTAACCCCGATCATTGTTTTACAAAACAACAAAAACAAAAGAAAAGCTTTCAAAGTAAAACAAAAGGGTCTATCTGAAGCTAGTTCTTAACTATAAAGTAAAATAAAAGAAAAGTAAAGAAAATTAGCAATCCAACCTTACTCTTTTCCTCCTCGGCTGCGAAGGAGGTTCGTCACTATTGTCGCTAGGGCTGTTGGACTGCATGTCGACCTCGTCCCCCTCCTCCTCAGGGGTCATGTACTCATCAAAGGACTCCTTGGAGGGTGAGCGCTGTCTCCCTCGGCCCCTCCCTCAATCAGTCCATCCTCTGCCTCTTACTGGGCCCCATCTCCATTTCTTCCTAGCTAAAGGAGGTCCTGCAGGTGCAGCTGGCGCTGGCTCAAGCTAAAATAAGTATAGATATAGAAAAGACCAATAGAATTATGAGCGAGATTGTAATGACAATAAACTAGGGGTAAAGTATACCTCAATCCCATGAGTTTCGTACCATGAGAAGTAGTCGGTCAATCGTCCAGAGAAGGTCATCAGCATACGCCGTGGGTACCTGCAAAAGGAAGAGAATTTGAGAATTGGGAGCCAAACAATAAAGCACAATGAACAGAAATGACCGAGTACAGTGAGAAGAAATAAAAGTGCGGTGGGCAAAAGTATAAAGAAGTGTGTACTTGCTCGATGCCAGGGGTGATCACCAGCCTGCGATCCCTCTCCTCGATATGCTCAAGGGGGATTTGCTTGATCACCCCATTTGGTCGCATGTATACGACCTCGGTAGGAACCGCAGGAAGCCCAGGAATGGGAGCTGCAGCAGGAGCACCCCTGGCAGTGGTGACAGCAGCCTCGGGAAGTACGCGGGCTACATCCCTGGTACGTGGAGCCATCACCCGGGTCTGTAAGAATGTAGTGAAATCACCAGCTCTGTGGTATCGATCACATCCTCTCTCTGCATGAGGTGATCGATCATGGGCCTGTCACGCAAATTGTTGGCGATCCTCATATCGGAAGGAGAAGGATGTGGAACGTCAGGATCAGCTCGGCCCCAAGTCTGGCAGATGAAGCGCTCTTCTAAATAGTACGCCCTACCAAAAGGGCCCTCAAATAGAATCCGTATGGTAGAGGTCTCCCATGCAACAACATAGGCCGTCATTGACACCTGGGGCATGCCAGCCCAGGGGTGCCAGTCGACCTGTGGATCGAAAGTGCAAGACAAAAATCAAATATCAAAGATTGAACAATGTGTAAACAGCAGTACGGAAATAGTAAAGATCAAGACTAGTATTTTGTTACCCGATTTGCAGTGACAGTATTGAAGAAGTGGCGAAAGTAAGAAAAATCTTGATTTACGCGCTGGTGCCACTCAAATCGAGAGTTGTAGTACTGAGAGTGGGGTATTGAGAACTCAAGCTGCCGTACTGGGACCAGGGCCAGGAAGTGAAGTATATGTAAACCCATTACTGCAAGAATAGAAAATGCAAGTGAATGAGTAAAGCAGATGAGCGGAAATAGGAGATGCAGATATAAACAAGAAATGTAAAGTAAAACGGAAAAGTAAATGTAAAGTGCACCTCCCAAACTCGCTAGTAGCCGCCAAGTGAATCTGCCTTTCGGCAGGATGCAGAGCTCATATAGCAATACAGGGTGGCCAGTCCGACGCCACCCTAGTCATACCCCACCAACTGTGGCAGATACACCAGTGCTCCCAAGAGATATAGCCCTACGGTATTTTCCCTGTTCGCAAATAGGGTAGTACTGAGGAGATACATGAGAAACCCGCGGGTGTACTAGGTAACCTCCTCTCGGGTGATTGGCTAAAGGTTGGTGAAATGATCTAGGAATCAATTGTACCTCACCATCCAGGGACCGACAGCATCTAGCATTGCACCGAGGGGATGAAGCTATGCGGCTTTCCACTGCGCCATGTTAGGATCAAAAGGAATCGGGTCGCTAACCCCTACCTGCAGGCTAGTGAGCATTGCGAATTCGTATGGGGTCAGGGTCAGCTCCTCGATTGATGAAAAGTGGAATGAGTTCGTGGTGTCCCACCACCTCTCTACCAAAGCCTTATGTAGTAACGGCTTAGCCCTCATCTGCACCAGTCCTACGCAGAAAGGCCCGAAGCCGGCATCATCGACCAATGTGCGAACCTCCATAGGAAGCCTCTCATACCAGTGTCAGGGGCCGGATATGGATCCATAGTCGCCAATCCTCCTAGCCATCACTTGTAGGATGGGAATGTTATCAGTGTTTGCATGGCATTAAAGGATAATTTGTTTATGAGATTCAAAATTGGTGCAAAACAAAGGAAATATTGCTTACTGTGGAGGCATCAAAAGACAAGTGCTCCGCGAGCTCTCGTAACAGAATGTCCTCATCAATCCCAGGGATAAGACCCTCGAATCGCAAGATATCGCCAGGGGTCAAAGCATGTGCGCGTGGCTGGTAGGTGGCCGCATCAAATGGTCTATCGGCAAGAGGAGGCAATGCGGGCTTAAGAATGTCCTCGACCTCTATATCCTCATCTAGGATGGCACCAATACCCATAATGGGGTCAGGGATGGGAACCTCGTCACTAGCCATAGTGAGAAAAGTGGGAAAAACGAAGAAAACGTGAGCGAGCGAGTGAGTTTGAGTGAAAATCCCAAAAAACCCCAAAGGTCTAAACCCTATGAGAGAGAGGGAGAGAACAAAGAGAGAGAGTGAGGAATCAAAGGGGAAGAGAGAAAAGTGTGGGTAAATATGTGCGAATCTAAGAAAAATCAAGAGAAAACTCAAAACTCAACCAAATCAATTTTTAATCGATTCAAAACGTAGAGGAGGAAGAGGGTTTCAAGAAGAAAAGTCGCAAGGGTTGGTGGGTATTGCGGAAATAAGGAAAATCTAGAGAAAGAGAAGCCCTAGAGAGAGAAGAGAAGGGTTTTCGGGTTTGAGTGTGTGCAAGATAAGGGTTGGGTTTGATTTAAACCAACCACGGGTGTGGTTTTTATTGAATTTGCCCCTGTCGCTATCGCGACCCAATCGGCTCTATTAGAGCCCAACCGTGCTTCGTTTAGGCTCGATCGACCCCTAATGCAACCCAATTTTTTTTTACTTTGTTTGTTTCCGTATTGGGCCTTGACTGAATTTAAGAAGGTAAAAAAAGGGGAAAAAACAGAAAGCAAAAAAGAAAGGGAAAAAAAGCAAAGAGGGAGTAGAAAAAATGGAGTGAAAGGGAAATGAAGAAAAAAACAGGAAAAAGGAAAAAGAGGATAAAGAAAAAAAGAAAAAGAAAAGGAGAAAAGAGAGTTTTGTTACTTTGTTTTGCACCTTGCTTAATTCGCAAGTTGTTTAAATTCATAAGTTGTTTTAATTCATAATTTGTTTAATTCATACTTATTTTGTTTAACTCATAATTTGTTTAAAGTTGTTCCGTTAATGTATGAATTGTTCTGCCTAAGTCATAATGTGTTCTATTATTTCGCTTCGTTAAGTCATGGTTTGGCATTGCATAAGTTGTTTCGGTTGTTTCGTTATTTCATAATTTGTTTCAAATATATAATTTGTTAATTTATATTTGTTTCAGTATGTCCGGATTTCGTGCATTGCGGACTTGTAATTGCATGCTTCTCTTTTGGGGTTTGATACTTAGGCCTGTTTTCAAAATAAATCGCTGTGTTTGTTTTGCTTTTGTCTTTGTTTAAGGTTCATGCTCGAATCTTCAACAAATTCGCGTTTATGCGTCGTACCTTTATTTGAGTTGTCTTCATGGGCTTCATTTTCCGAGGCCTTCCTAGGAGGAGATAATCTCTCTTTACCAAGTTCTAAAAACTTGTTTGCTCCTTCGTTGATTCAATTTTAATCGGTTAAGAACAGTAGGTGCGCTTGTTGTTCACACCACCATTCCTCCTCTCGCATCAGACGTGTTAGGATTGTTCACCCCGGTTAAAAACAACAGGTGCGGTGCGCCAATTGTTCACACCACCTTTCCTCCTCTCATGTGCGACGCGTTAGGATTGTTCACCTTGGTTAAAAACAACAGGTGCGCCTATTGTTCAAACCACCCTTCATCCTCTTGCGTGAGATGCGTTATGATTGTTCACCTTGGTTAAAAACATTAGGTGCGCTTGGTTTTCACACCATCTGTCCTCCTGTCGCGTAAGACGTGTTAGGATCTTGAGTTTCTCTAGTTAAAAACATCACGTGCGCCTGGTGTTCACACCATCTATCCTCCTGTCACGTGAGATGCGTTAGGATCTCGAGTTTCTTCGGTTAAAAACAATAGGTGCATCTGTTGTTCACACCACTTTTTCTCCTTTCGCGTGAGATGCGTTAGGTTGTTACTTTTCTCTTTCTCTCTGTATGCAATACAAAACGATGTATCAATCTGTTGCACCATCTTGTTAATCGTTTACTCCTTTTTGCGCGAGGCACAATTAGATTTGTTTTGGAAATTTTCCCTTATACGGTTACTTTGTTATGTATTTATATGCTGTGTATTTTGCCCTTGAACTACACATGTTTGATTCCTTGCAAAGGAATATGTAGGCAACCCTCGGGTTTAACTATTTGGACATTCATGTATTTTCTTGCCCAAGTCTTACAGCCTCGCCAAATGGTTTGTCTTTGGGCTTTAACATTCACTCATGTTATTTCATGACTTTGAGCTCTGTCAAAGAGGGGCAACTGTAGACACCCCATTTTTGACAACCCGCAAGACTTGGGCGCTTTGTCCTGAGCACTTGATGATGAAAGTTGCATTGTGTGTCGTTCGAATTCTAAACGAAGGAATTTAAGTTCAAGCTCTAAGACAATCCCAGATCCTTTATTTTTACAATATTTTATCTCAGAGGTGTATTTTTTAACATTGTGCCACCCTACACTAGGCTTGAAACGGAGGAACAGGGAGAGTACATTGGGGCTCGGTTGTGTCTCATTGGGAGCCGGCCGTGCCTCTTTGGTGAGAAACATTGTTCTGGGCGGGAATCAGCCAACAATTTATTTTTGAAGATATTTTTGACCTATTTTGCTCAAATTCTATAAATACGAGTTGATCCCACTGTGATGAGGGTTAGAAAAATTTCAAAAAAGCCAAAACATATTTGAGAGCTCCTTTTTCTTGTACAAGCTATCTTTGAGCAAACTTATCATCCTTACACCATATCTATACGCCATATACAACCTTAGAGAAAATCTTTAGAGCCTTGGTTGAGACTTGTGAATCACAATTCAAACTTGAGAGGACCTTTGGATCAAGTTTGATCAATCTTCAAGAGGT
Source organism: Camellia granthamiana (assembly GCA_036172215.1). Lineage (NCBI taxonomy): Eukaryota > Viridiplantae > Streptophyta > Magnoliopsida > Ericales > Theaceae > Camellia > Camellia granthamiana. The sequence goes on along the minus strand of JAXFYN010000066.1, from coordinate 644,689 downwards.
ATAAGCTTGTCACCTTTGTCTTTGCTTTCATTTCAATCTATATCTATCTATTTCTTGTGTTCTTGTGCTGTTTTGGATCAATTTCAAGTGTTAGAACTTGGGTTCGAATAGCTACCAAAGGTAGAGAGGATTGATACCCTTTCTTGCACCTTATTTCATTGCTCATCCCCTTTGTTTTATCACTATTTTTTCTTGGCTTACAAACTGATTTTTAGAGTTTAAAAGGGCTAAAACACATGGTTTAGAAGTCTCAACAGTGAAGGGGTTAGCCACCTCTCCTTGTTCTTGCTTACTAGTTTGGTATCTTTTTGTTATTACCTTTTCTATTTTGTGTGCTCTTAACATAATTTTTAGCCACTGTTTTTTCACGGAGCTATTTAGGGTTAATTTAATTTATTTAATTCGTTTAGGCTTCAGCTGTTTAGGCCTTAGACACCGAGCCATTCAAGTTGATAGCTTTCTTTTGCTTGGTTTTCATGTCAAGAGTCTCACTCTAATAATCAATCTCGCATAATCATTACTGCAACCTCCTTCTTTTCTTCTTTTCTTTTGTTTGAGAGTTATTTCAAAAGATTGATGGTTATTCACGGCATGAGAAAGAGATCGATGCTCAATGGCTTAACCTCTACGGAGGTTCATCGTCAAGGTGTAGTCTCTCTTTCATGCCAAGAATTGCTACCCATTTGACGTTTCTTCTTGTTTAGTGGACTTAACTATCACTTTGGACAAATTGACTAAAGAATGGAAAGGATTAATCAAATGGGCTTAAAATCCGTGAAACCGACATAAAGAAAAGGAATTCTAATAGTTGGATTCAGCTGGACGTTATGTCGAGTCCATCGTATCAAGAATTGTCACATATCAATTCATGATGTTTTGATGGATCCTCAGACCTGTCTGCCTCCCTCTTTGAGCCTTCATGATAGAAGGGAGGGGTGGTTGTCTCTCATTGCATTTATTGATTTTTGTCCAATCATGTTCGAAATCATCAAGCCATCAACTTGTGCTTATTGATGGTTTTGGAAACGAATTCGTTTTTCTCCAGAGCTTCCCCATGATAAAAAAGAGCAGAAGGGACAAACAGAGCTCAGAAAGGCTCTGTTTGCATTGTTTTCACCTCAGAGCACAAAAATAGGTTTTGCATATGTAGACACCCCATTTTTGACCGACCTTAAGACTCAGACGTCACTGATTGAGCGCTTGGTGATGTTGTATATTGTGCTCGTTCTGAGGTTGCGGAATCACGGCTGCGAGCCTTGCCCCCGGACTTCCGGACTCTTTTGTGCCTTGCCTCGGTTTGCAAACCGGGTCTTGTTTTCTCCGTTTTCTCTTCCCGAAGGGAGGGAGAGGTCTAGTAGACCATCTCTCAGTGGCCGTAGGCTACGTTTCGTGGTCGTAGGCCATTTTTCTCGTTTGGAGCCTGGTTCTCGGTTTTCGGAGCCGTCGGCCGTGTGCCTCGGTTCGGGACCGCTCAACCAGCTCCGTTTGCTCCAGTTTTCGGCATACATCTTATTTCCTCCCTTTTGAGGGACACTGTGGCCCGAGAGACCAACTTCGTGGTCAAACGCCACTTCCGGTGCTTAACAGTCAGTTTTCGGGGCCCCGGGCCGCGTGTTTTGGCCCCCGGACCTTCGTTTTGCATCGATTTGGGTTCATTTTTGGTGGAGACCTTATTTTCATTGTTATGAAGGTCGTAGAAGGGTGGAAGGCCAGCAATTGTTCTGAAGACCAGCTTTATTCCTTCCTCGCTCTCTGTCGCCTGTTTTCCTCGCTAGAAAGCTGAGGTTGACCATTCCCGGGCCACTTTCTTTGACCCTCAACCACATATTTGTGATGTACATACCTGGGAGGCCACCAATATGTCATGGCCGGCCAGCACTCATTCCTGACCCTTTTGAACCCCTCTAAAAAGCTAGCTTTTCTCTCTCCTGGTTCACTTTTTCCGGTTTTTCTCCACATGGCTGTGTTGTGCACACATGGGAGGCCACCTTTTGTGGGGTGGCCGGCCACTAATTATGGTTGACCCTTTTGACCCTGGCCGGCCAGCTAGGGGAGGTGGCCGGCCGGCCACCTGGACCTTTTCTACCTGGCCGGCCTTGTTCCTCTCTCCAGGTACATTACAGATGTACCCTCTGTTTCTCCCCAGATCCTGTATCCGGGGGGGTCTTTTGGGGGGGAAATTTGAATTTGATTTTCCCCCCCTTTCCTCCACTCCTCCCTCTATAAAACCAAACCCTCCAGCTCCATTTTGAAGGGTTACAAAATCTTGTTTGGAGCTCTTGCATTAAATCTCCCTCTCTCTCTATTCTAACCCTCAAAACACTCTTGGTTCTTGGCCATTTCTATACCAATCCATAGCACCACACCCCCACATTCCATTCCAGCAACTTGAAGGCTATTTCCAGAGGCTAGGAGCACCATTTCTTGGACCAAAAACTGTTGAAGACCTAGGCTACAAGGGTAAGCCTCTTTTCCCTCTCTTTTGGCTCTATTTTGCATGCTTTCTTAGCCTTGCTTGCAAGCATTTTTGGGCTCCAACCCAAACTGTAAATAGTAATATTTTGTGCTCATCTCCATGTTTGATCAAGGGTCTTTCTCTGTTTGAGGTCTTCTCCTCACCCTTTGTGTTTAAACTCTCTTTTAGGCCTATTTTTGCATGATATTTTAGGCTTATTTGTGAGCTTTTTTGGACTTGGTCATAAACTGTGAAATGTTTTGTTTTGAGCCCCTCTTCAACTTTTTTGAAGGGATCTCCTCTGTTTGAGGACAGCTGCTACCACTTGCCTCTTTATCCCTCTTTTAGGCCTTTTTCTTGCATGTTGATTTAGCCTCACTCATGTTCATTTTTGAGACTTGATGTAAACTGTAAAGTGCCATGTTTTGAGCCTCTCTTCAACTTTGTTTAAGGGCTCTTTGCCATTTGGGGCCAGCTGCTGTCCCTTGTCTCTATTATCTCTTTTAGGGCCATTTTTGTATGATAGATTAGCCCTATTTATGTTTATTTTTGAGACTTGTTATGAACTGGAAAGAGGCTTGTTTTGACATCATCTTCATTTTAATTAAGGGCATTTTCTTATTTGAGGTCACATGCTTCCTTGTATGCTTGACTCCTTCTCATTTTGAGCCTTAAACCTAAGCTCTTGTTGCATACTTTGTTTGGCCTTCTAGCCACTGAAATCTAGTGGATTTTCAGTGGCTATCACACTATTTTGAGCCTCCAAATCAGAGGGGGGTGACCCCCTCTCACCTTGACTTGTTTGATGGTCATTTTGGCCTTTTAAAGGGACCCCTCTTTGCATGCTCCTTAGCCACTTTTTAGGGCCAATTTGATGAGTTTTGGGACTACCATATTTGATTTCCAGAGTTTTTTTGGTCATGCTTCATGTCTATCTTGTATGTGTCTAACAACTCCTTGTATGGCCCTCTAAAGGAGCCCCTCATTTGTGCGCGTGTTGGCTGCCTTTCCATGTTTATTTGGGCATATTTTGGCATGTTTAGTTCACTGATTTTTTCTGGTTTGGTGAGTGCTCAATTGCTTCATGTACTTGCCATGTAATCCATGTTTGATAGCCAAAATTGCATGCCACTTTAGCCCATCTTACTAGCACCTTTTGGCCATGCTTTGAACTAAGAAAGTTCATGTTTTGGGGACTCCCTTGACTCTGTCTTCATGCTTCATGATCAAATAATGCATGCTTTATATAGCTATAGGTCATTGCGTATGCCTAGTTTTGAGTTTCGGGGTTCATCTCGTGCATCAGGTGCCGTATTGCCATATTTTGGGGCTGTTTAGCATTATATTTTAGTGCTGAAATTTGCATGTTTGTATGCTATATTCCATGCCTTGCCATGCCTTGTTAGAGTGGCATTCGTGCCTTAGGATCGGTCCTCGGTTTGCGTGCATGCGTGCACGCATCTCGAGTGTCTCATTTTCATCTAATGGCCTCTGATGTGAGTGTGGCTGAGGTCCACTCATGTTGGTGTAAGCCCATATTGCATTGTGTATGCCACCTTAGTCCTTTGCATTGCGTATGCTAGGTTTTATGTTAGAGCATTGTGTATGCCATGTCACATTGTGCATTGTGTATGCCATGTCACATTGTGCATTGTGTATGCCATTTCATAGCGTTGTGTATGCTAGGTTGCATGTTAGAATTGCATTCATGCATGTCATGCATATTGCATTGTGTTTGGGATAGAGTTAGCCCGAGCACGGGAAACGAGGGACGTTTCGTACTCCGAGTGACGGAACGTGTCTCAATTCCCGATCACCGACACTCCGGATTATCCATGATGGAGCCTCGGTCTTGTTGTGTTTTCATGTGCATTCATCCCGTATTGAGTTGTGCAATTCGACTCCTCGGCCATCATGCATCGAGATGCGTGATTGGTGGCACGAGGATCGAGGCATGCATACATACGTGAAAATACATTGCTATGCCCCTTTCCTGCTCTCTGTTGCAGCAAATCAGAAGTCGGCAGCCTTTTGGAGCTTGGCACAAATCCCGAGAATAATTGCAAACAGAGGCAAACCGGGGCATTGCAGTGGATTTTCGCGCAAGGCAACCCGAGCATCCATCATTCATCATCCAGAGCAGAGTCGAGGCAGTCCCTAGCTTGCATGCTAATTTACTGCTTTCCTAGATTAATTTGTTAATTAATTAGGATTTTTGTATTTATTCGGATTGTAACTATTCATTTGGGACTGTATATTATTTATTCAGACCCTCCGCGCGAGGGCAATGTTGTAATAAGTGTGCGTGTGTGTGATGTATGTCTTCCAACCCCACGTCTTTCTCCCTTTTATTTACCAGCTTATGATGGTTAAATTAGGGCATATTTCAATTAGCATACAGTATGATAGCATGTTTGCATTCATTCATCTGTTTTGCATGCACCGGGTTTGGCGCATCATACTAACTGCATTGTATTTCAATTCCAAGTTGAATACTTGTTAGCTGTAGCATTCCATATGCCATGTTTAGAATAGCCGAGCCTATCGTAGTTGCATTATTGCATGTGTTGCATTAGGCATTTCTGTATAGTTAGGATCATGCATGATTTCTAATTAGCTTCTGTTTTGGCTTGGAGTACTCGGTAAGTTTTATGCTTTAGCATCCTTGCATGTGTGTGAGTGACTGCCATGATAGCATGCTTACCATGAGGCTATATGCTTATGTGATATATCTGCCTGAATGCCTGTGGGTGGAGGTTGGGTTATTTGGATTGGAACAAATCATTGACTGTGAGTCTTAAGCCCACTAGATAGTGGCAAAACCATGTTTTCTAAGCCCACCTGAGGGTGGCAAAATCTGCATTTTAAGCCTACTTGAGAGTAGCAAACCTCTTTCCAAAACCAACATGAAATGTTTTGTTCCAATTCAGGCGATCCAGTCTATACTTGTATGCTGTACGCATCACATAGTAAATCTAGGCTAATAACCGGAATAAGAGCACACAATGTTTTCAAAACTCGGTATCATGGTTAGTAGAGGCCTATCTTTGATCGGGCGAGCGGGGGTGCTCACGAAGTGACCTTCCCCAATCGTACCCAAGTTCCCGAGCCGAGGCAACTTTGGTGATGACGGACACGTGGCCTTAGGCAACGAGTCAGGGTTTCCTAAATTTCCCGAAAATAAAATATTTAGGTGGCGACTCTGTATCTGGCAAAGCAGTCCATGTTTGGCACTTCTTTCAAAAATCTGTTTCTCAAAACGATTTGCCGGATTTGGACTCTTTGGTTCAAGATTTAGAACCGTGACAATTTGAGTCCGAACTGTAGTGAGCCCAAAATGAACGGAATGGGGGACTCAACATCCCTCCCCGGGACGTTCGGGGACGTCTACAGTTTCTGGCGACTCTGCTGGGGATTTAGAGAACTTGACTCGAACTCATGATATCTTGTTTTGGCTACACTTATGTGTTTCTTTGCATTGCATTTGCATTGGTGCGCCTAGGACACCGTGTTTGCCATCTGCTATTCCTGAACAGTTTGCCCGAGGCTTGTCTTGTCAAGGCATGACCATAAGGCTGACCGGTTATGGGCTCTGCCATTATGGGAACACAAACCCCGGTTTTACCGGGGCACCCTTTTGACCATTCGACCTAGTGCATATCGAAATCCATAGTGACCATTCCAAACTAGGACAGGTTGCTTACCCGATATAGGTTGTTTGAAACCGCTGCGTGCGTAGTGAAACCCTAGCTCCTGACAAAATAGGGCAGGAAAACTCTACCCCAACATAGGGGTGTTTTGGCTCTCACTTATCTGTTATGTGCTTTTAGAGTGCGTCTCTACAGGAATGCATATATCAAATTATAAGGGCATCAGGCCTGCGGGCATCAGTCAGTGTTCGAGAATCAATTATCTGCGGGTACCAGATTCAGTTTTCGGGGACAGTGATTCAGGGATAATGATCAGTGTTTGAGGACAGTGTGTATTCAGCTTATCGACCGTGTGTTGTTATGCCCAGCTGTGTGTTGTGTATTTATTTTAAGCTGTTATGCTGTTCGTTTATCTGGTTATTTATTTCCTTATTGCTTTATTTATCTTTTTGCTAGGACAGTTTTAGCACAATTGCTTCCGACCCAGTAGATATTCCCCAAGCACTTTGGACAAGAGGTCGTCGGCTCAATCGATCTGAGGATCTGGTTGACGGACAGCCAGTGTTTCATTCTCTACCCCCGGTTGTTAGACGGAGGCCGAGAAAGTGTAGTGTGTCTGAGCAAAGGTTACCAGAGCAGTGGTCTACCCTAGCAGTGAACAGTCAGGCTGAGGTCTTACTATCTGCCATAGAAATACACATACCAGTCAGTTAGCAGGATCAGCAGAGCATAGCCGGAGTGGAGGAAATGATGCGTCAAATCCAAGAGAGTATGAAGCAAATGCAGGAGGACGCTGTCCGCCAGGCGGAGTTCTCTAAACAGCAGGCCACAATCATGGCCCAGCAGGCTGAGCTCATCACTAGACTCCAGCAGCAAGCCGGAGCATCAGCCTCACATCCAATTCCTCCCCCACCAGGGGTCACGCTACCCGAGCAGGCACCAGTTGCCCAGAATGTCTTGCCAAATGCCCAGAGCACCTTGCCAAATGTCCAGAACGTCCAGGAAGACACAGACCTTCCAACGGGGCCGGTTCCGCCCCCACTTCCGCCTCAACTGTCCAAAGCGCCTACGCTTATCAACCACCCAGACTCTCCCTTCGAGTTCGAAATAGACCCTACAGCACTGAAATTGAGCAAGCTCGAGAAGCTTTTTAAGAAATCCCAAAGGGTAAAGGCTATTCCGAATATCGAGGACGGATATACCGATGTGGCCGTGACGCTACCAGATAGGTTTAAAATGCCGCAGATCGATCGCTTCGACGGGTCTGGGGATCCCATGGTCCACCTCCGGCTATTCTCAGATATACTATGGCCAATGGGCCTAACCAGACCCAGAAGCTTTCACTATTCGGCCGGACCCTGTCAGGTGTGGCCGCCATCTGGTATGCGAAGTTAGAGGATGATGTCAAGCGGAGTTGGGATGAAATGGCTGAGGCCTTTGTTGCGCAATACTCTTACAACACCCAAATTGAGATTACAACTCGTGATCTCGAAACAACAAGGCAGGAGCCGAAAGAGAGTTTCTCGGATTTCGTGACCCAGTGGAGGGCGAAGGCCTCGATGATGACTTTAAGGCCCAACTACAAAGATCAAATCAGGATGATTGTGTGCAATCTCCAGCCAAAATTGATGCAAAAAATGATTGTGCTCCCCTTCCCCACTTTTTCAGATCTGCACGAAATGGGGGTACAAATTGAAGATGCAATGAAACAGGGTCTGATCGACCAAGATAGGGAGCAACCAAGGAGGACTTTCAACTGTAACAACAATGCAGGCCCGAGTGGCGCTGCAACTGCAAGAGCTTCAGAGGTGAGCATGGTCACCACCATTCCCCCTCCCCTTCCAAGACCCATGGCAGCCACGCCCTTCTCCGGTGCATCCGGAAGCAATACACAGACCACCAAATACCAACCCAGAGGCCAAAGAACCTTCACACCCTTGTATATGCCCCTGTCCAAAGCTCTGGGGGTATTAATCAGGAAAAAGTATTTGAAGCCCCTAGAGCCGAGGCCACTACCAAATCCACTCCCTCCCTCTCATGACCTAGCAAAATACTGCGCGTATCACCAACAGCACGGTCACGACACCGGCTGTTGTTTTAGATTGCGTCACGAGATCCAGGATCTTATTGACAAACAGGTGATCGCGCCTCCCGACAAACCCAATGTCACAACAAATCCTCTCCCACCGCATAACCAAGCTCCCCCTCCCAACAGAATCAACTTTATCCAAACTGGGGTCGTGTCTTACGATCCTAGTATCTATATCACCCCATCCCACCTACCTAAGCCGGAGGTGCTCCATCCTGACTGCACCGACTCTTTGTGCATGTTGGACATCTCCACAACCCAACCCGAGCCAACGGTGGTGACCATCGAAGATGGGACAGGGCAGATTTCAGAAGAGAGTGGAATTGTTGAGTCTGGGAGTTTTGCTAGGGGAGCCTATGATCCGAGTGAGTACATTCTGTCAGCAGGACAGGTTGAGCCAGGTATAGAATTGCCAGAGAAGGCAGAGCTGTGTGTGATCCAGGGGGATGGATTTGAGCAGGGGACGGATGATTTGACGGCCGTGGAAGAGGGCTTTGCCAACCTACAGTTTTTCGATGACCAAGAATCGGGGGGCGCAGCAGTCAACTGGTTTGATTATGAGGAATCGGCAGAGGCCACTGGATGGCTGGATGATCAACCGGATGTGGTGGAAGAGTTCCAACTAGAACAGGGCCCGGCAGGGGCGAAGGTATCAGTCATGGCCGGAAGGGCCGAAAGTCAGAATGCATTGCCGGAGAGCGCCGGTACTAAGAATTTTGCTCGGGATTTGGGCATCGTAAATGCAGGGAAAGCTGAACAACAAACTACACTAACGCAAGCAGAACAAGAAAAGATTTGAGATTCTGAGAGAATCCGGAAAGCCAAAGTCCATGAGGGGGCCGAAAGTGCTGTGTGCATAAAGACAGAAGATGCTGCGGGCATGTGGGCTGAAAGTACTAAGAGTACAAACATACCGGAGCCAGACAGGTGTCTGTCGGCGGCCGATGGAATGTGGTGGGAGGACGATGATTTATGTCTTGCCCACACAGATGACGATTGGGGAAACCATCAGCCAGACAACACCTGGTATGTCGGAGAGGTCGACCATATGACGAGAAGCGGGCGATATTTCAAGCCCCCGCACCTGGACCAGCCAGAGGCATCTGGGAAGGATAAAGAAGCTGAGAAATAGAAGGAGAAACAGCTTGAAGAGGAGGCTGTGCTCAAATAGTTAAAGAAGATACAAGTAGACATTTCCATCTGGGGACTGCTTATGGCTTCACGAGTGCACAGACAGGCTGTCCTATCTGCTATGGACAAGGCCAAACTCTCTATAGATACCACACCAGAGCAGCTGGTTGGACTGGTCTTTCCGGGAGGAGGTTCCCCAACGTTAACCTTTTCAGACAAAGAACTGCCGCCTAAGGGCACAAATCATAACAAACCCCTTTACATATCCGTGGAATGTAGAGGCAAGTGGGTGCCAGTGGTTCTTGTCGACACGGGATCCGCTATTAATGTGTGCCCGTCAAGGACAACATATGCGATCGGGTTGAAGCCCGCGGACTTCGTGCCGACTACTCAAGTGATCAGAGCCTATGATAACACCAGCAGAGAGGTGATGGGGACTGTTAAAATTCAGACCCAGGTTGGTCCAGGACAACACAATATTGAATTCCATGTCTTGGACGTTCCCGCAACCTTCAATCTACTCTTGGGGTGGCCGTGGTTGCACCAAGTGAAGGCAGTCTCTTCCACTTTGCATCAGATGTTGAAGTACCCTCATGGGAAGGGGGTGGCCATTGTTTTCGGGAATTCATTAATCCATCCACCGCCGGAAGTGTCTACACCAGTCTTGGAAATCGAGCACGGCATGGAGGATGTGTTCTTATCAGGGTTTACTCTGGCTGAGGCTCGGGTTGTGCAGAATATCATGGCCGTTAATGAGGGAGTATATGTCAGTGCTCAATCTGTATACCTCATGAATAAGCTACAACACATTCCTGGGATGGGATTAGGAAGGAGTGGCCGGAAGGGCATCGCAGCATTGGCCGAAGTGCCACACAACCCTCATGCCTTTGGCTTGGGTTATCTGCCCACCAAAGAGGACTGGGTAAGGAAGGGAAAGGAAATGGCTGGAAAAGCCAGAGCAAAGCAGGCTGGAAAGCCTTTTGAACTAATACACAGGCCCATTCAGGGTACCCTAAACGGACGCTTCGTCCGGGAGGGGGAGGACTTTCCCTTTTGCGGCTTCCCAGAGCCATGGCTGAACGCGAAGAAGAAGCGAGTGCCAGGTTTCGAGATCTTCTTCAACCTGCAATTGTTCGGGGATGACGTTGCCGAAGAGCAGACATACCCATCAGCTGAGGTTGAGCAGTGTAAGGCAGTGGATTCCGAGGGTGCTGAAATTGAAATGGGGGTAGCACTGGCATGTCTACTTTCAGATCCTCCGATCGACCATAAGTGCTTGAGGGATAACTTCTCGGTTTCCATGATTGGGGATGAAACGACTGCGAGCCTACCAGTAACTATTTTGGATGCATCTATCGCACTCTCTCTCACTTGGCAATATGAAGAGGGATTTTTGTCCAGCAGTACCGGGTTAGGTAGTGAGCCGGAATCTGATTCCACCGAATCCTGTGAGTCGGAATCAGGTTCCAGCTCGACTGAGTCTGAGTCTGGTAATCCTGGGGATGATAACCCGGATGCCACAGTCTTGTCCAGGTCGTCTTTTTCTTTCTCTTTTGAGTCTATTGTAACTGAGGAATCGGACGACTTGGATGTGCTTAATGAGAATTAAGTAGCTGTGGTTTTTGAGTACTTTTCTGTGCCCTTGATTTATTGCATTAACTCAGACTTTCAAAACTTTGACGAAAACGACGAGTATGAAATTCCTCCGATTTTGCAACGCTTAATTGAACAAGAGCATGAAAAATTTGTTAAACCATTAGTTGATGAAATCACTTCTGTGAATGTTGGTACTGAGGAGGACCTGCGGCTGGTCCAGATCGGGTCCACGTTGTCTTTGGAGGAACGCGAGTGCTTAGTCGCTTTATTAAAAGATTTCAAAGATGTTTTCACGTGGTCCTACGAAGACATGCCTGGAATCGATCCTGAGATTGTACAGCATCGGATCCCTCTTGACCCCGAGGCCCGACCCGTTAAACAGAAACTCAGGAGGATCCACCCAGATTGGGCTCTCAAGATTAAGGAAGAGGTCACCAAGCAAATTGACGCAAGTTTCCTGCTGGTATCCGAATACCCGACTTGGTTGGCCAACATCGTTCCGGTGCCAAAGAAGGATGGCAGGATCCGAGTATGCGTGGATTTCAGGGATTTGAACAGAGCCAGTCCGAAGGACGACTTTCCCGTACCGCATATTGATGAGTTAGTGGACTTCACAGCAGGGCATGCTTTGCTTTCATTCATGGATGGCTTCTCCGGCTACAATCAGATAGTAATGGCACCTGAAGACCGGGAAAAGACTGCATTCACCACCCCATGGGGGACATACTGCTATAGAGTCATGCCGTTTGGGCTGAAGAATGCTGGAGCTACTTATCAACGGGCCGCGACCACAATATTGCATGACATGATCCACAAAGAGGTTGAGGTGTACGTGGACGACATGATTGTCAAGTCCAAAGAAAGAGAGGGCCATTACACCGCCTTGTAGAAGTTTTTTCAAAGGATCAGAGAATTTCGGTTGCGGCTGAATCCTCAGAAGTGTACATTCGGTGTTACAGCGGGAAAAATGCTGGGGTTTCTGATTACACAAAGAGGCATTGAAGTCGACCCTTCCAAAATCAAGGCCATCTTAGAAATGCCACCACCAAGGACTGAAAAGGAGGTGCGAGGCTTTCTGGGTAAAGTGCAATTCATAAGACGGTTTATCTCAAAATTAACCTTGACTTGTGAACCACTTTTTGGTCTCCTGAAGAAAGGCAAGAAATTTCAATGGGACGGCCGATGCCAAGCTGCTTTTGAACAGATTAAGGAATACTTACAGAACCCACCCGTGTTGTCACTGCCAGAGCCGGGGAAGCCGTTGATATTGTACCTTTCAGTGACTGAGACCACAATGGGCTGTATGCTCGCACAAGAATCTGAAGACAAAGTGGAGAGAGCCATCTACTATCTGAGCAAGAAGATGCTAGAGTATGAGACTCGCTACACACCGTTAGAGAAGGCTTGCTTAGCTTTGGTATGGGCTACCAGGAAGCTGCGGCACTACCTGTTAGCTCACTCCATAATGTTGGTTTCACGACTCGATCCCATCAAATATCTTTTCGAGAAACCAGCACTTACGGATAGGCTAGCTCATTGGTTGTTGTTGCTCTTCGAATTTGATTTGAAATATGTGACACGCAAGTCAGTCAAGGGAAGAGCAGTAGCAGAATTCTTAGCCGATCATCCAGTAGAAGGGGGTGAAGCAGTTGAGTACTTATTCCCAGATGAGGCCATTTTGCACATCGACGATGAAACTTGGACGATGTACTTTGACGGAGTGTCAAATCAGTACGGGTATGGGATAGGGGTGTTGCTGATAGCACCCGACAATTTCCGTATCCCTCTAGCCTTCAAACTCCGGTTCAAAGTCTCGAACAACGAAGCAGAATATGAGGCATGCATCGCCGGTCTGGAAGCAGCCTTGGAACTAGGGGTAAGACGGTTGGACGTCATCGGAGACTCGAACCTTGTTGTGTCTCAAGCAAAAGGAGATTGGAAAGTCAAGGAAGAAAAGATGATGATGTATCACCAGACCTTGGATTTGTTAATTCCTCGGTTCGAGAAGCTAAGCTTTACTCATCTGCTAAGAGAGAACAACAGGTTCGCAGATTCTTTAGCAACTCTATCTTCCATGATAGACATCCCGTTCGGAGTCCGGATGCGTCCAGTCATCATTGACCAGAAATTTGCACAAGCCTACGAATCGATTGCTGCTATAGATAAGGTTCAGGACGAAAACCCCTGGTATCATGACATTTGGAATTTCCTGGAGAAGAAAGCATACCCGCCAGGGGTAAATGCCAAGGATAAAAGGGCAATTAGAAGAATGGTCGTTCAGTTCATCATCTGTGGAGGTAAGCTGTATAAGAGAGGTCATTTGGGAATGCATAAGCTATGTGTCGATGCCGAAGAATCAAAGCGTCTAATGGAGGCCATCCATGAAGGGGAATGCGGTGCGCACATGAATGGAGTAATGCTAGCGTGGAAGATCCTCATACAGGGTTACTACTGGTCCACCATGGAAGAGGATTGTATTGGTTTTGTCCGACGATGCCACAAATGTCAAATTCATGCAAACCGCATGAACATTCCGCCGTCGAAGCTATACAATATGACTTCGCCACAGCCATTTTTAGTCTGGGGAATTGATGTGATCGGGGCTGTCACTCTGAATGGGTCAAATGGGCATGAGTTCATTCTGGTCGCGATAGATTACTTCACAAAGTGGGTTGAGGCCCAATCCTATACGGTGTTGAAGGCTTCACACGTTGCAAAGTTTATCAGAAACAACATCATCTGTCGCTACGGAGTCCCAAACGAGATAATTTCAGATAACGGTTCCCACTTCAAGAAGGAAGTGATTGACTTGTTGGAAAAATACAATGTGGCTTTTCATAAGTCATCCACATATCGGCCGCAAACCAACGGAGCGGTTGAGGCCGCCAACAAGAACATCAAACACATACTGCAGAAGATGGTGGAAACCTACCGGGACTGTCCAGATAAGCTGCCGTTTGCTCTGTGGGGCTACCGGACTTCAATTAGAACTTCTACTGGGGCGACTCCGTATTTATTGGTTTATGGGATGGAGGCCGTTCTACCTATCGAAATTGAGGTTCCGTCTTTGCGAGTATTGGCTGAGTGTCAAATAGCCGAGACAGATTGGCAGCAGAGCAGATTTGAGGAACTCATGCTCTTTGATGAGAGAAGACTGAAAGCACTGTACCATGTTCAAGGTTATCAGCGCAGAATTGCCCGGGCTTTTAACAAGAAAGTTAAGTCCAGGAATCTAAAGGAAGGAGATTTGGTGCTCAAGGACAACCGAGCTCCCATCCACGACCCAAGGGGCAAGTTCAGACCCAATTGGACTGGTCCCTACATCATTAAGTCTATCTGGTCAGGTGGGGCTGTGGTTCTGATGGATCTAGATGGCTTAGAGTTTTCACAGCCGATCAATATGGACAAATTGAAGAAATATTACCCTTGAGAGGCTCGCTAGGCCAAAAACCCGAAAGGGCGACCTAGGCAAAACTCAGAGCACAAAAAATTTGAAATTATAAAAACTGAGCTCGCAAGGTTGAAAACCCGCAAAGGGCGGCCTTGGCAAAAGTTAGAGCGTAAAAGGAGAGTGAAAATACCCGAGTGAACCCGAGCCTGAACTACGTAAGGCTTGATTCCCATCTTTGGGATACGTAGGCAACTTCATCCTGAAGTTCAGCCATAAACACTTTTCCCCGATCAACTTTGTCCATTTGATCATCTCAGTCATCTTTGTCCATCAGCATTCATCGCAATCTCCGGTGTAGTGCTTTTAAGACTAGGGGCAACTTTCCGTTGCTGTGCAGTGCCGCGATGCTATGCAGACTAGGGGCAACTTTCCAGTTACTAGAATCCGGGGTTGTGCAGGGACAGATCTCAGGCGTGTCCAGTTCTTATCCATACCGAAAATGGTTTTGAAAAGTTTTAATAAAAGTTGACTTTGTTCAAATTAATCTTTTTACAACTAAGACCATTTTTGGACCAAAGTGGAAAATTTTCAGTACCCACAACCTTCAATTTCATTGATTTCAAAACAGAGTTCTCCTGCTCTTGCATACAAATTGAAGTTGCTTTTTATTACATTCATGAAGAAAACTTGAAAGTACTAGTAAAGCAATAAATCCGGGGCATAGGTAAGTCAGGTGTCCCTGCACCCCCTCCCAGAGCTAGTAGAAGCCTCTGATGCCAAGCTGGGCCCAATCTGTGCTTCTTCATTGAGCCAATCCAAGCACTTGTCAGACAAAGTGCAACTGGAAGTGGGAGTGGGGGCCAGGAGCTCTCTAGTCCTCCATGCTGTGGCATACCGGGCAAGCTGTGCGCCTCGGACCGGGAATGCAGCCGGGTACTCTATCCCCTCTGGCGGGCAAGTCTGATCATGACCAAACTGGCGTTGGAATCGGAACGGAAAGTAGAACACACAGTGGGTCAAACCAATCAACCGGATCCCGATCAGCCGGGACATGCTATAGCTCATCGCGGGGAGATTGAGCCAAGGACAGCGCCAAGCAATGCGATCTGCAGACAAATTGCACATCCAGTAAAACCACCACCGTTCGTCAGAGGCATCGATTAGGCGTTGACGAAAGAAGTAGCCACGAGCTGAGTAGGCTGGGCAAGAGTCCACAACTTGCAATTTATCCATCAACCATACCTGGGGAGGGATGAAAAACGAGAGAATAAAGAATAGAGAGATGTACGATGAGAGAAAAGCGAGACAAGGGTTTTGTGAGAAAAACCGAGCCTGAGGGCCGAGTGATGTGAGCAAATACTTATGTGAGATTGGGTGGGAAACATTACTTGCAGCAGTAGTGGACTTCCTACAAATCCGGTCGTCTCCCGACGGTGGAAAGTGTCCAAGCCCATCAGCGTTTCGGCCAATGCCATGGCAATACAACTCTTTCCTTCCTTCAAGCCTTGAGCAACTTCAATCAGACGAATGCTAGATCCACCAAAGCTTGGGGCGAGCAGAAAGTGAGATAGCATACACAAGCAAAGGGTGTGTTGCCGAAAACCTTGCCAATAATGGTTGTCGCGGTCACCAGCATCAGAAAAGCGATGAATCAAACCCAGGATGTCCAGTTCCCCGTTGCAGATCAGAGACCGAGCATCATGCATGGTGAGCCCACACATCCGCCCTAAAGCTTGGGCGTGGCCGAAGTGAAACTGAGGCAAAATCTCTTCATGGCGTTCAGATTCTATCAAAACTTGAAAATCTTCGAGAGTTGGACATACCTCCTGCCCGCCGAAGCTAAAAACATGTGTCACCGGGTTCTAAAACCTCACCACGGCATGAAGGAAGGGAAAGTGCAGCGGAGTACGGCTTAGCATGAATAGTGCATTCAACCCAAAGCCCCGGAAGTTCAACTTTTTCGAGCCATCCAGAGAAGCGACCCAAGCTGTGAGATTTTTGACGAAAAATGCCTCCATTTTTGGTGCAAAATAGAGATGAAATGAATCAACCATGAGGCTAGAGCTTTTAATGAGGATAAGACACTGTTCGGGGGACACGTGTCAAAAATTTGGTGGTTGCTGGGCTAGGTAGCCGGCCGGCCACCTTTTCTGGCAGGCCGGCCACCCCTCTCCCCTCAAATACAAAAAGCTGGCCGACCAGCTCCCAAAGGTGGCCGGCCGTGCTCCCAATTGGGTTTTTGGCCCTATTTTACCCTCTGGAAGGAAGTTCCTAGCATTTCCATGCATCGGGAGTGTCGGAGGCCTCAATTTCCCTCAGTTTCGGATGCGTTCCGTCACCCAGATCGTCCGAAATACACTTTGTTTATTAAGTTGTTATTTAGTCTTGCTTATCGAGTTGTTGTTTTGCTTATCGAGTTGTCGTTTTGTTGGTCAAGCTGTTTTGTTTATCAAGTTTTGTTTATCGAGTTGTCAAGTTTTGTGTATTTGAGTTGTTACTCTTTACTTATCAATTTTGTTTTGTTTTGCTTATCGAGTTGTAAACTTGCTAAGGTTTTGTTGTTTCTTAGTAAGTTAGGTTGTTTGGTTTGTTGTGTCGGTTCACTACCTGACCTGGTAAATACACGATGCACATTTCCATTCAATCTCATTTTTGTGCAAAACGATGCGATGCGATGCTGAGAACATAAAATACAACACTTTTTCAAAAAGCTGTTTCATTCCACCATGCTTCCTTTGTTACAACACTTTTTACAACAAGGGTACAAGTTTTGCAGAAAATAAAACTGTCTAACAATGTACAATGTGCTACAACTACTAGTAAAAAGGTAAATAAAAGCAGGAAACAAATGCATCAATGCTCTCAGGAGCAGGAATAAGAGGCTCTCTTCGTCCTCTTCTGCGGAACAGCCCCTGCACCATCATCACAATCATCGTCTGAATCGGAGCTACCATCCTCGGGATCCTCCTCGGCCTCACCTCCACTCCCGAAACCGGGGTCGGAGCCACCCTCTCTATCAGCAGATGTCTCTGACTGGGGATCGGCAGCCTCCTCCTCCTCGTTGGGCTCCTCCTCTGTGATGTGCGCCCTGCGTCTGCCTCGTCCGCGAGATGACTCCCCTCTCCCAACTCCTCGAGAAGGCCTAGATGGCCTAGCTCCTTGGGAAGGCCTGGATGGCTCGGCCTGTGACTGAGCATATACCGGAGGCATCTGAAAATGAAGAATGCAGTTTGAATACATCAGCCAAAACATGTATATCAGATACAGATGCAAGCAAACTACACAGAGTGGATGTATCCAGGTATAGTGCATAAATGTGGTGTGTGTCAGATGTGCTCTGCACAGATAGCCTATCGATGCAGTAAGATGTTCAAGAACAGCATGTCATCAGAAGTATGATAAATGCAAGAAAACTAAAGGGTACCTGGAAACCCATGATGGACAACTGTGCCTCCTTCCTCAGGACCATGCCCTCAAGTGAGGCTACCATCTCAAGCACCTCGTCCATGTACTCCCGGGGTGGCTGCAGATGCGAGCTCAAGTCATCAATGAATAAACAAATGCCAAAGTATCTGTGTGATAAACGGAAAACAGTGGAACATACCGGTGGTGAGTCAGGGTCACTAACATATCGGTGGCCAGGCATCGGAGGCTCTATCGGAATTGGAATCAGGGAGGTAGTCCCATATTGCCACCCCATCAACTTAGTCAGCATATCTGGCCATCCAGGATGATGATGAGTCAGAGGAATTGGGGGGACCAATCCACCCCCACCCCTAGATGTGCCAGCCCTGCTGGTGGAAGGGATATTTGTAGTCCGGGCCCGACTCGATGAGGGCATACCAGCAGACCTCCTCGTCAGAGTACGGGCTCCCATCAACGGAGGCATCAAGTATGTGTGACGATAAGTAGTGTAGTCTCCCTCCTCGAGATGGAGAAATGCATCAGTACCTAATAGGGCGTCGACAACACTCTGGGGAGGGAGCCTATCAGCAGTCCGCATGTCGCCTGGGGTGCTGAGGGAGGATCCTGAGAGGGGTAGCCCCCATACCTAACGCAAAAAGCGGTCCCCCAAAAACCAGGCCCTACCAACTGGCCCCTCGAACAAGACCCTATACCGGGAGGCACCCCACGCTCCAGCAAACCGAAATCAGAGATCTTTACCTAAAGGCGCCCAGGGCTGCCATATGATCTGCGGATAACCCATACATGAGCTGATCAGAAATTGTGGATATGCAAGATAAATCAAAGAGTGGAAACATGAAGAACTGAGAGTTCTGAAATACCTCGGACGTCCGCACGATATCGAAGTACTGCCGCAGGTAAAGGAAAGACTCCCGAGTTCTCGGCCGGTACGGGCCCTCAAACACGAGTGAATATGGGGTCACGAGGGGTACCTCCACCTCAAGCTCTGGGGCTAATGTCAGGAAGTACGCATAGACCCAGAGCTGTGGAAAACAGAGCAATAGCCATCAGAATACAGAATGCTGAGTGCAGAATGTAAATACGAAATGCTGAGAGCAAAGTGCAAGATACAGAATGTAAAGTGCGCCGTGTGTGCAATGTACAAATAATGAGAAGTAGAAATGTAAATCAAGAGGGCAAAAAGTACCTCCCAGGCCCTCCAATAACCGCCAACCATGTTCCCCCGTCCACGGGAGGTTGCGCTCATATAGCAATATAAAGTAGCCAGGCTGGCGCCACCCCAGTCATATCGACTGACCTGTGATAAGTCTACTAGGGCACTCAGCAGGTAGAGCCCAACAGTATTCCCCCTATCGGCAAACAGAGTGGTGCCGAAGAGGAACATCAAAAATCCTCGGGTGTAATGAGCTACCTCCTCAGGAGTCTCGGGCACTCTCTCTCTGCAATATGAAGAAAACCAGGTATACCGAACTCTGCCCGAAGATCTATCAACTGGTGGGCGAGCTCCCAATAGATATATCCAGGCGGCCTCCCACTCGCCCATGTCCTCGTCGTATGGGATGGCCCAACCTCCCACATCGAGGCTCGTCAATACGGCAAAGTCAAGCGGGGTCATAGTCATATCCCCGGTGGCAGAAAAATGGAAAGAGTTGGTGGTGTCCCACCATCTCTCTACCGAAGCACCCATCAGCGTCCTACTGGCAGGACAGCGAGATATCCCGGTGCAAAAGGACCCGAACCCTGCTACGTCAACCAGATCCCGAACAGCCTCCGGGAGCTCGGCATACCACTCTCTCGCCGCGACCGAGCCATATCCTCGTGTAGTACGAGAAGTCACCTGCATTCAGGATGAAAACATGTATTCAGTTTCAGAATGAAATGTATGGGCTGCGTGCAAATGAAATGAATGAGCTGCGTGCAAATGAAATGAACAAGCTGCATGCAAATGAAATGTATGAGCTGTGTGCAAAATCAAATCAGATACAGAATATGGGCTGTGTGTTCAGAAAATTCAACAATGAGCTGTGTGTTCAGAATTCAAGTGTTTGGGCTGCGTGTTCAACTCTCAATCAGTGTGTGTTGCGTGTTCACCTCAACAATGAGCCGTGTGTTCAGAATTTAAGTGTTTGGGCTGCGTGTTCAACTCTCAATCAGTGTGTGCTGCGTGTTCACCTCAACAATGAGCTGTGTGTTCAGAATTCTAGTGTTTGGACTGCATGTTCAACTCTCAATCAGTGTGTGATGCGTGTTCACCTCAACAATGGGCCGTGTGTTCATCTCAGAGTTTAGGCTGCGTGTTCAACTCTCAAACAGTGTGTGCTGCGTGTTCACCTCAACAATGAGTCGTGTGTTCAGAATTTAAGTGTTTGGGCTGCGTGTTCAACTCTTAATCAGTGTGGGCTGTGTGTTCACCTCAAAGTGTGTGCTGTGTGTTCAATGTCAAGTATTTGAGCTGTGTGTTCAGATTTCAAAATCAGTGGGCTGTGTGTTCATCTCAAAGTGTGTGCTATGTGTTCAACATCAAGTAACTGAGCTGTATGTTTAGATTTCGAAATTATTGGGCTGTGTGTTCAATTCTCAGCAAGTGTGTGCTGTGTGTTCACAATTAATATACGGGCTGCGTGTTCAGAAAGTCAGAGTGTTTGAACTGTGTGTTCAAGACGCAAACGGAATACGGTGTTATGGACTAAACATTCAAAACAAGTTGTGCGCTTGAGTGAGCAGATGAACATAACGAAAGCACGAAATGCGCAAAAAATGCAGAATACGTTACAGAAAATGTAAAAGTGAAGTAAATACCTCTCATGCCTCATGAGAGAGGTGAGACTCTGGCTCCCACAGTAGTAGATCCACAGGCGCTCGGTTATCAAAATCGGTGAAATGATAAAAAACTGCCTGTGGGAGGATGTGTATCTGAGGGGCGTACCTCTCAGGGATGAACGACCGAACTCTCGGGGGCAAGGACATGATGTCCGGCTCACCCCCGGCGCTCGGAGGACCTCCACCATGAGGGAAATGACCAGCCATCTCGAAAAATCTGCAAAAAGGAGCAAAAATGAGCAAAATGAGCCAAAATTGGAAAAAGTCAACAAAAGTCAACTCTCAGGAAATGAAAAAGTCAACAAAAGTCAACCCCCGAGAAAATCTTCCAAATGTCGAGACAAACTTACCTCAAGTGGTGAAAATGAGAAAAGAAGCCTCGAAATCAAAATTTAATCGGTTTAAAGTGAAGAGAACTGAAAGTTTTCGCGAAAACAACTTGCGTGGGGCATTGGAAAACGCGTATAGAGCGCAGATCTGAAAGAGAAAATGATTTAGGAAGGAGGAGAGAGCAATTTCGGAGCTGCACTTGTGAGGAAAAGTGCTTTGGATAAGCACATTTAAAGAAAAGAAGGTGAAAAGACCAAACTGCCCCGGATTTGGCCTAGGTGGCCGGCCGGCCACCTTTTTTGGCAGGCCGGCCACCCCTCTCCCAAAAACATGGCCGACATCCTCCCTCTGGGAATAAAACTGGCCGGTGGTGTCCCCCATGTGGCCTCCGAGGTCTCTGCAAATTTTGGTGATGATTGGAGTCCCCGGGACCTAAAAAAAGTACAAGAGAAGTGCACTTCCCGTCGCGAAATCGCTCCGCCGGGACTTCAACTCCAATTTTCAATATGTGTTTCATCATTACTCGCCGAGAGCAAAGTGTATCCTTTTTGAACATGTTGTGACCCCTCCGGGAGGTGAATCGGAGGCCACGATCGAGTCACCCTTGTCAGAAACTTGCATTACTTTGCTCGTTGTTTTGCAACAAACTCGCATTCTAGTTTGCACTCGTCCTGCATTGTTATGCACGTCACTTGCATTCTCATGCATATAACTTGCATTGTTATGCACGTTTCCTTGATACTGTCATGCCTCCATGCTTAAACTCGCGTTGTCACGCACGTTGCTTCTCGCATTGCGATGCACTCACCCATCAACACCACATTTGTCTGCACTCGATATCACGTTGAACATATGTTGTTAAATATGTTGTGCTTGTTGAGTTTCTTTCTTTTACAGGCATGATATTGTATGTACGGTTCAATTGAGGTTGGTGCGACCAGACGAATCGCGCAGGTATTGTATCTTCTCCGTGTGAGACATGGCGAGAATTCGACAATTCTCCACATTCTTAACTGCATGAAATGTAGTATTGCCTTGCATTCTTGCTTAAAACGGTTCCATCTATTGTGAATATTTGCTTCATTACAGCTTGCTGCTTCGCATGATCATTGAGTTACATCCGGCTTTGTGCATATCGTTTTGCATTTTGCCCCCCCGCCTGCGGGAATGCCTGCGGCACATCTTACTATTCGTCTCGTATGTTTGTCTAAGTCTTCGGCCTTGTCAAAAATGGGTCGTCTCTGGGCTTTGACATTCACTCCCGTCACTTCTTGACTTCCGAGTTCTGTTAAACAGAGGCAACTGTAGACACCCCATTTTTGACCGACCTTAAGACTTTGACGTCACTGATTGAGCGCTTGGTGATGTTGCATATTGTGCTCGTTCTGAGGTTGCGGAATCACGGCTGCGAGCCTTGCCCCCAAACTTCTGGACTCTTTTGTGCCTTGCCTCGGTTTGCAAATCGGGTCCCGTTTTCTCCGTTTTCTCTTCCCAAAGAGAGGGAGAGGTCTAGTAGACCATCTCTCAGTGGTCGTAGGTTACGTTTCGTGGTCGTAGGTCATTTTTCTCGTTTGGAGCCCGGTTCCCGGTTTTCGAAGCCGTCGGCCGTGTGCCTCAGTTCGGGACCGCTCAACCACCTCCGTTTGCTCCGGTTTTTGGCATACATCTTATTTCCTCCCTTTTGAGGGACACCATGGCCCGAGAGACCAACTTCGTGGTCAAACGCCACTTCCGGTGCTTAACAGTCAGTTTTCGGGGCCCCGGGCCGCGTGTTTTGGCCCCCGAACCTTCGTTTTGCATCGGTTTGGGTTCATTTTTGGTGGAGACCTTATTTTCATTGTTATGAAGGTCGTAGAAGGGTGGGAGGTCAGCAATTGTTCTGAAGACCAGCTTTATTCCTTCATCGCTCTCTGTCGCCCATTTTCCTCGCTAGAAAGCTGAGGTTGACCATTCCCGGGCCATTTTCTTTGACCCTCAACCATATATTTGTGATGTACACACCTGGGAGGCCACCAATATGTCATGGCCGGCCAGCAATCATTCCTGACCCTTTTGAACCCCTCTAAAAAGCTAGTTTTTCTCTCTCCTGGTTCACTTTTTCCGATTTTTCTCCACATGGCTGTGTTGTGCACACATGGGAGGCCACCTTTGTGGGGTGGCCAGCCACTAATTATGGTTGACCCTTTTGACCCTGGCCAGCCAACCAGGGGAGGTGGCCGGCCGGCCACCTGGACCTTTTCTACCTGGCCAGCCTTTTTCCTCTCTCAAGGTACATTACAGATGTACCCTCTGTTTCCCCCTAGATCTTGTATCCGGGAGGGGTCTTTTGGGGGGGAATTTGAATTTGATTTTCCCCCCCTTTCCTCCACTCCTCCCTCTATAAAACCAGACCCTCCAGCTCCATTTTGAAGGGTTACAAAATCTTGTTTGGAGCTCTTGCATTAAATATCCCTCTCTCTCTATTCCAACCCTCAAAACACCCTTGGTTCTTGGCCATTTCTATACCAATCCATAGCACCACACCCCCACATTCCATTCCAGCAACTTGAAGGCTATTTCCAGAGGCTAGGAGCACGATTTCTTGGATCAAAAACTGTTGAAGACCTAGGCTACAAGGGTAAGCCTCTTTTCCCTCTCTTTTGGCTTTATTTTGCATGCTTTCTTAGCCTTGCTTGCAAGGATTTTTGGGCTCCAACCTGAACTGTAAATAGTCATATTTTGTCCTCATCTCCATGTTTGATCAAGGGTCTTTCTCTGTTTGAGGTCTCCTCCTCACCCTTTGTGTTTAAACTCTCTGTTAGGCCTATTTTTGCATGATATTTTAGGCTTATTTGTGAGCTTTTTTGGACTTGGTCATAAACTATGAAATGTCTTTTTTTGAGCCCCTCTTCAACTTTGTTGAAGGGCTCTCCTCTTTTTGAGGACAGCTGCTACCACTTGCCTCTTTATCCCTCTTTTAGGCCATTTTCTTGCATGTTGATTTAGCCTCACTCATGTTCATTTTCGAGACTTGATGTAAACTGTAAAGTGCCATTTTTTGAGCCCCTCTTCAACTTTGTTGAAGGGATCTTTGCAATTTGGGGCCAGCTGCGGTCCCTTGTCTCTATTCTCTCTTGTAGGGGTATTTTCTTATTTGAGGTCACATGCTTCCTTGTATGCTTGACTCCTTCTCATTTTGAGCCTTACACCTAAGCTCTTGTTGCATACTTTGTTTGGCCTTCTAGCCACTGAAATCCAGTGGATTTTCAGTGGCTATCACACTATTTTGAGCCTCCAAATCAGAGGGGGGTGACCCCCTCTCACCTTGACTTGTTTGATGGTCATTTTGGCCTTTCAAAGGGACCCCTCTTTGCATGCTCCTTAGCCACTTTTTAGGGCCAATTTGATGAGTTTTGGGACTACCATATTTGATTTCCAGAGTTTTTTTGGTCATGCTTCATGTCTATCTTGTATGTGTCTAACAACTCCTTGTATGGCCCTCTAAAGGAGCCCCTCATTTGTGCGCGTGTTGGCTGCCTTTCCATGTTTATTTGGGCATATTTTGGCATGTTTAGTTCACTGATTTTTTCTGGTTTGGTGAGTGCTCAATAGCTTCATGTACTTGCCATGTAATCCATGTTTGATAGCCAAAATTGCATGCCACTTTAGCCCATCTTGCTAGCACCTTTTGGCCATGCTTTGAACTAAGAAAGTTCATGTTTTGGGACTCCCTTGACTCTATCTTCATGCTTCATGATCAAATAATGCATGCTTTGTATAGCTATAGGTCATTGCATATGCCTAGTTTTGAGTTTCGGGATTCATCTCGTGCATCGGGTGCCGTATTGCCATGTTTTGGGGCTGTTTAGCATTATATTTTAGTGCTGAAATTCACATGTTTGTATGCTATATTCCATGCCTTGCCATGCCTTGTTAGAGTGGCATTCGTGCCTTAGGATCGGTCCTCGGTTTGCGTGCATGCGTGCACGCATCTCGAGTGTCTCATTTTCATCTAATGGCCTCTGATGTGAGTGTGGCTGAGGTCCACTCATGTTGGTGTAAGCCCATATTGCATTGTGTATGCCACCTTAGTCCTTTGCATTGCGTATGCTAGGTTTTATGTTAGAGCATTGCGTATGCCATGTCACATTGTGCATTGTGTATGCCATTTCATAGCGTTGTGTATGCTAGGTTGCATGTTAGAATTGCATTCATGCATGTCATACATATTGCATTGTGTTTGGGATAGGAGTTAGCCCGAGCACGGGAAACGAGGGACGTTTCGTACTCCGAGTGACGGAACGTGTCTCAATTCCCGGTCACCAACACTCCGGATTATCCATGATAGAGCCTCGGTCTTGTTGTGTTTTCATGTGCATTCATCTCGTATTGAGTTGTGCAATTCGACTCCTCGCCCATCATGCAGCGAGATGCGTGATTGGTGGCACGAGGATCGAGGCATGCATACATACGTGAAAATACATTGCTATGCCCCTTTCCTGCTCTCTGTTGCAGCAAATCAGAAGTCGGCAGCCTTCCGGAGCTTGGCACAAATCCCGAGAATAATTGCAAACAGAGGCAAACCGGGACATCGCAGTGGATTTTTGCGCAAGGCAACCCAAGCATCCATCATTCATCATCCAGAGCAGAGTCGAGGTAGTCCCTAGCTTGCATGCTAATTTACTGCTTTCCTAGATTAATTTGTTAATTAATTAGGATTTTTGTATTTATTCGGACTGTAACTATTCATTTGGGACTGTATATAGTATTTATTCAGACCCTCCGCGCGAGGGCAATGTTGTAATAAGTGTGCGTGTGTGTGATGTATGTCTTCCAACCCCACGTCTTTCTCCCTTTTATTTACCAGCTTATGATGGTTAAATTAGGGCATATTTCAATTAGCATACAGTATGATAGCATGTTTGCATTCATTCATCTGTTTTGCATGCACCGGGCTCGGCGCATCATACTAACTGCATTGTATTTCAATTCCAAGTTGAATACTTGTTAGCTGTAGCATTCCATATGCCATGTTTAGAATAGCCGAGCCTATCGTAGTTGCATTATTGCATGTGTTGCATTAGGCATTTCTGTATAGTTAGGATCATGCATGATTTCTAATTAGCTTCTGTTTTGGCTTGGAGTACTCGGTAAGTTTTATGCTTTAGCATCCTTGCATGCATGTGAGTGACTGCCATGATAGCATGCTTACCATGAGGCTATATGCTTATGTGATATATCTGCCTAAATGCCTGTGGGTGGAGGTTGGGTTATTTGGATTGGAACAAATCATTGACTGTGAGTCTTAAGCCCACTAGATAGTAGCAAAATCATGTTTTCTAAGCCCACCTGAGGGTGGCAAAATCTGCATTTTAAGCCTACTTGAGAGTAGCAAGCCTCTTTCCAAAACCAACATGAAATGTTTTGTTCCAATTCAGGCGATCCAGTCTATACTTGTATGCTGTGCGCATCCCATAGTAAATCTAGGCTAATAACCGGAATAAGAGCACACAATGTTTTCAAAACTCGGTATCATGGTTAGTAGAGGCCGATCTTTGATCGGGCGAGCGGGGGTGCTCACGAAGTGACCTTCCCCAATCGTACCCAAGTTCCCGAGCCGAGGCAACTTTGGTGATGACGGACACGTGGCCTTAGGCAACGAGTCAGGGTTTCCTAAATTTCCCGAAAATAAAATACTTAGGTGGCGACTCTGTATCTGGCAAAGCAGTCCATGTTTGGCACTTCTTTCAAAAATCTGTTTTCTCAAAACGATTTACCGGATTTGGACTCTTTGGTTCAAGATTTAGAACCGTGACAATTTGAGTCCGAACTGTAGTGAGCCCAAAATGAACGGAATGGGGGACTCAACATCCCTCCCCAGGGCGTTCGGGGACGTACAACATGAAATTAGGGCCCGGCCGGCCTTGTTTGGACCTACTCGGGCCTCATTAAGAGCTGACCGGGCTCCAATGTTTGGTAAGCAGGGTGTTTTTGCAGAAACAGAGAGTAGTGGCTGAAGGTAAAATAGGGCAAATTGCCAGGGAAGCAGACAGAGCTACTTCTGAAAACCATCACATGCATGCGATCCACGTTCATCATTGTTTATATCAACGTTGTAAATTGATGGTCCCATTATTGTTGTAATTAATCATTATTGTTGTAGTTAATATGATTGTAATTATTATTATTGTTTG
Organism: Camellia granthamiana; assembly: GCA_036172215.1. Taxonomy (NCBI): domain Eukaryota; kingdom Viridiplantae; phylum Streptophyta; class Magnoliopsida; order Ericales; family Theaceae; genus Camellia; species Camellia granthamiana. Next base: position 617,628 of record JAXFYN010000066.1, on the reverse strand, counting down.
TTCATAATTGTCATAGCTAGTTAGCTTAAATAGCTAGTTTGTTGCTCATTATTATCCTTGTTATAATACATTAGACAGCTAGTTTATTTCTTATTTATTCGGTTTGTAATAGTTAGTTTAATCTGGACATTTGGACACTCATTCGGACCCTTTTGCATGAGGGCAAATATGTAATAATTGTGTATGTCTTCCAACCTCCATTTCTTTCCCCCTTTTATTTATTCGTTTATAATGGTTGCATCATATTTATTTAGCATCTTCCATGACTTGCATCCATTCGTCTTACACGTATAAGAGTTCGGCTCATCATTCTAATCAATGTCAATTTCAAATTCCTTATTCGAATATGTGCTTTGTCGCATGCCTTGGATTGACTCACATGCCATGCTAGTAGCCGAGCCTAGTAGTTGCATTTTGTGTGTGTTGCATTAGTCAATTACATATTAGAGCATGCATTTTTTTAATTGTTTTATTTCTTTTGGCTTGTCTCGAAGTACTAGGTGAGCATTTCCTGCTTTAGCATATTGCATGAATGTTAGGGTGGCCATATCAAGTATGATTATCATGAGGCTAAGTGCTTAGTTGATATACTTATTTGAATGCCTGTGGATGGAAGCTTTTTGCTTAAGTTGGGATAATTTGATGAATGTACATATGAGATCACTTTTTCAAATGTTCAAAACAAACATGAAATCAAAGTGTTTCAACTTTTGCAAATTAGTCTATACTTACATGCAACACATAGTAAAGATAGCACAATAATCAGAACAAGAGCATATAATATAAATAAGAATCACATCATGATTAGTAGAGGTCGATTTTTGATCGGGTGAGTGAGGTGCTCAATTCATGGCCTTCCCCTCTCATACCTAAGTTCCCGAGCCGAGACACTTTGGTGATGACGGACACGTGACATTTGGCACGAGTCATGGGTTTCCTAAATTTTTCAAAAATATTTAGGTGGCAACTTTGAAATCTGGCAATGCAGTCCATTTTTGACATTTTGATTCAAATTCGATTTTCCAAAAGATTTGCCAGATTTGGACTCATTTGTGTTAATCTATTTCACATTGCACTTATTAAATTAGATTCAGAACCACAGGAGTCCGAACTGTAAGGCTAATCGTATCCGAAAGGAGCACAAAAAGCAAGCTACACATGCTGTCAATATGGATCATAACGACTTCATCTGCAAGAGCCATGATCCTAAGGCACTATAGGAATCTCCTCAACCAAACAGCCTCAAGTACTATTGCTGAACAAGCAATGTACTTTATTTCCATCATGGACAAAGATGGCGAAAAAATCATCTTCACTGCTTGCCAATGAACATGTCCTGCGTTACTCTAGTAACAGCTAACCACACCTATTAGAAAGCATATATCCAATCAAGTACACACCATAGTGTACATCAGACTACCAACTGCACTCGTATAGAGAACCTTTGCCATTTGTTTCTTTTCCTCATTTGTTTTTATGGCAAGAGTCAATGCTCAGATTATGTCTATTCTCAATCGGATTGTCAATGGGTTTGGAATAGTGCATCTGAAACCGTTTTAAGATCATCTAAATGTAAGTCTCTTGAGACAAATAGAGAAGTCTCTTAGAGCGATCTCTTAGGATTTTAACTCCGAGCACATAATTTGCCTCTCCAATGTCCTTTATTTCAAAAGTAAAGGATAACCACTTTTGAGTGTGGATAATCATCTCCATGTCATTTACAGCTAACAATATGTCGTCAACATACAACAATACAATGGTCTTCCTCCATCATCTCAAACCCAGTCGAAACGATGGTTTTATGGAATCTAAAATACTATCATCTAGGCGATTGCTTTAGGCCATAAATGAAACTTTTGAGACGACATGCTTTGCTCTCTTGTCCATTGACCTCAAAGCCTACTAGTTGAACCCTATAAATCTCCTCATCCAGTTCTCCATTGAGAAATGCAATCATAACATGCATTTGGAAAAGTTCCAAATCTAAATATGCAACAATAGTTAGAATTTAGGAGAATGAGGGAAAATCTCACCACTGAAGAGAATGTCTATACTTTCTCTTTGGGTATAGCCCTTCGCCATGAGACGAACTTTTGACCCATCATCCTTGCACTTAACTTTTAGGATCCACCTGTTACTAATGGTCTTGCGCTTAGGTGGAAAGTCAACTAACTCCCAAACTTGGTTCCAAGCCATAAAACTCATTTTCATCCTTCATAGCAGCCATCCACTCACTAGTATTTGGTGAAACTAACGCTTCCTCATAGGAAGTAGGCTCATCAAGATCCAACGGAGTATAAATGAAAAATTTCCCCTCAATCTCATAAGACGATGAGGAATGATTCCATGTTTACCTCTACGTAATTGGGATCCTTATTGAATCATTTTGTAGTGAAACGCTCCTCCTAGAAGGTAAATCACTCCCACTATCTTTGGCGATTTCAAGACAATTCTCTAATTCTCCACCATCACCAAAAGAAGGTGTGACTTCCTCAGACCCTTGCAACTTAAATAGCACAAGATCTTTCTTTACTTCACCAATATTAGAAAATTCACTCTAAATGAAATTGACATCTTGTTACTCACTTTCAGTCATTCCACTCTAAGTATGTTCACATAACCCTTTGAGCATTCTAAGTATCTAACAAACACTTGTTTATTTGCTCTAGGGCCTAATTTCCCATGCTTATGAGAAGTACCGCGAACAAAAACCCACACAACTCCAAGGTCGCAAATGCTCCAAATCAGGTTTTATGTCTTTCCATAATTCATATGGAGTCGTTGGAACTGACTTTGAAGGCATAGGTTAAGGATGTAGACAATAGTCATAAGAGCATCCCTCCAAAAAGATATACGGAGGTTGACTTGCATCATCATCAATCTAACCATTTCGAGCAAAAGTGCGATTCCATCTCTCCACTACACTATTTTGTTAAGAAGTGCCTGGAATCGTTAACTGTCTGCGTATCCCATTTTCCTCACACAGTCCCTAGAACTTATGTGATAAATATTCACGGCCTCGATTTGTTCAAAGGATGCTCAGTTTCTTGTTTGTTTGACTTGCAACCAGTACAATAAAGCACTTGAAGCAATCCAATGCCTCAAAGCAATGTGAGATCAAGTAGACATAATTGAACCGTGAATAGTCATAAACAAATGTAAGGAAATAAGAAGCGTCATGGCGTGCCTTTATATTTATATGTCCGCAAATGTCAGAGCGGACTAACTTTAGAAGATACAAAGCCCTAAGTGCCTTTCCAAAAGGTTTCCTATAGGCCTTCCCTACCAAGCAAGGCTCACACACAGGAAGACTTACATTAGCAAGATGCCCTAAAAAGCCTTTTTTAGCTAGTCTAGTCATTCTATCTTTTCCAATGTGACCAAATCTAGTATGCCAATTAATAGAATTTAATGTATCATTATCACAAGACACATAAATAAATGAGGAAAAATCCACATCTAGCATAAATAAACTATTGGAAAGAAAATCTTTTACATACAAGCCCTTATTCAAATAAAAGTCCAACTAACTACTACTAAAACCAAATCCTAGCAAAGTAATAACTGATACAAAAATTACATTAGACACTAGGTGCATAAAGCACATCACGAAGGAGTAAAGTGTGCCCTGGACGCGTCTTGAGCTGATAAGAACCAACTTCAAGGACATCCTTGCGAGTTCCATTACCCAATTTAACATACTGCTTACCCACAAGTATCTTTTTGTAATCCATGAACTCAACTCTTTTTTGACTATATGGTGGGTTGCTTCTGAGTTCTACAATTCAACCATGGAAAGAATTAGCAACACATACATGTGAACAAACACAAGTATTTAAAGAGTTAAGTGGAAGGTCTACCTTCTTTGCATCAAGGCATTCCTGAACAAACACAAGTATCAACGAAGGGCGCTCTGAATCTGGAGGCTTTTTCGGCCCAAGGATGTCATGCGCCGATGGGGCTCTGAATCCGGAGACTTTTTGGCCAATCGTTATATCCACGAAGGGCGCTCCGAATCCAGAGGCTTTTTCAGCCTAAAGACGTCATGCGCCGATGGGGCTCCGAATCCGGAGACTTTGGCCAATCGTGATATCCATGAAGGGCGCTCCGAATCCGGAGGCTTTTTCATCAGAGCGCTATTTTAAATAAGAATCCAACTTCTGAACAAGAATCCTTCTATTACAAAGGTGGAATGTGTACATGGCGAATCATTTAGAACTAGGACCATTCCCCACAAGTCGGGTTTGATGGCAGAATTTTCATGAGTGCTTCAGGAGCAATGCCACGTACCTAATTTTCCATCAACCGGTCTCCTATCATCCGGAAATACCTTCAGGAGCCACTTTCCTTGTGTGTAGCGGCGCGGCTGAACGCGTTGATCATATGTCCTGATAAGCTGCTGCTGGTATCGCCTAGAGCTTCCGTGGCTTTTCGCTAGGGAGCCGTCCGACATCGTCGAGGCTGTTTCGATTCGGCACTTCAATGGAGTTGACCTGTGACCCCGTTGGTGTCTTTCCAGAAAGGAGATAACATGCTTATGCGGATTGCCGGGAACCACGGATCTGCTCAATGCCGTGTTCGGTTGGGAAGCGTAGCAGCTGATGATAGGTGCTTGGCACGGCCTGAATATGATGCAACCAAGTTCGCCCCATGATGAGATTATACGGTGAAGGGAGCTTGACGACCCAGAATTTCACATCCACTATTTGGGAGCCCGCTCGAATGGGTAATGTGATTTTACCCAATTGGTACTCTGGATTTGCGTTGAAGCCAAATAATGGATGAGGAGCCGGAGATAGGTCTGATTCGTTGAAGCTGAGTTTGATGAAGGTCTCGTAATACATAACCTCCGAAGTGCTCCCCTGGTCTATGAGGACGCGTTCAACGGTAAATCGGTTTACGTGTAGTTCAATGACCAATGGATCAATATGGGGGAGTGTTATGCCGATAAGATCGGAATCGTCGAAGATAATACTCGGAGCTTCGTGGGGCCGCTTTGTTGGTGAGTGTTGCTTCTGGGGGCTGACTGAATTGCGTGTACGGTACGTGGCGTTGGAAGGCTGTATATCATATGAATAACGCCAAGCGGAGGTGAGTGCTGCCGAAGGGCAACTGTTTTGATTGCGCTCTTTCGGACATGTTGCTAGAGCCGACCATCTTGGACCAATTCCTTAATGTGGTCTTTCAAAGCATAGCAACTGTCCGTATCATGACCGTGATCTTTGTGATATTCACACCATCTGTCCCGCCTTCTCGTGTCAGGGGGTCCAACCATTTTGGACGGCCATTTGAAGAATGAAAGATGTTGGATTTTGGACATAACCGAGCTGATTGGCTCTGACAGCTCCATATATTTCTTGTCGGCGCGCTTTGTGCGCCTGCTATCGACCTGCAGTTGCTCATTTGCTCGGTGTGAGCATTGATCGCTTGATCGACGAGAATCCCGTTTCTTGTCTCGTTTAGCTCGCTGTCGTGGTTCAGGACTCTGAGGTGGTATGGAACTTATTGGCTGAGCAATTTCAGGAGGGGCCGTTTTGTTGGCCATTTGTCCAACTTTAACCCGTAAGGCATCGTCTTCCACTTTACAGTATTCCTCAACTTTTTTCATCAATGCCCAGACTGTTTTGGGGGCCCTTCTTGTCAGGGAACTGCGGAGGGAACTGTTTGGGTGTAATCCCATTTTGAAGGCGGTGATGGCCATTGAGTTGTTGCAGGCGTCATCAACACGATTAAAGCACTCCCAATATCGTGCCGAATACACCCTTAGTGTTTCTCCTGGCTGGATCTGCATTGCCCAAAGAAAGTCGGCTTGTTTTGGCTGGACCTCGTTAGTAATGAATCTGGCCCTGAAGGATTTCTGTAATTGGTGGAAAGTTTTGATCGAAGCCGGCTCCAATTTATAATACCACCTGACAGCCAATGGTCCCAAACTGTTGGGGAATATTCAGCACATGAGGGCCTCATCATCTGCATAGAATGTCATGGCTTGCTTGTAATGGCGGATGTGGTCGGTAGGGTCTGATTTTCCGTCGTACAAGGTGAATGACGGTGCTTTGAATTTCTTGGGTAGCACTACCTTTGCAATCCGTCGTACAAAGGGATCGTGTTGATCTTCGTCCGAACTGTTCCTTCTTCGCTTATGCCTTATACGGGGACTTTCTTCAGAAGAACTGGTAGTTTCAGGTTGCCCCTTCTTCCTGGGCTCCGGGAATAACGAGTCGGAGCCTCTATCAGTGTCGTCTTGTCGGGCTCGAGGTCGTCGACCACCTGCCTTCGGAGATCGTTCCGAATTTAGGCGTACAGCTTGTTTGGACTTCGCCACTTCCAAGGCCAAATCTTCACGAAGACGTTCGTTCTTAGCGATCATGTTCTCCAACCTTTGTTCATTTTGCTTTGCTTGTTCCATGATCGCCTGCATTGTCTCATGCTCCGAAGTCGAGGGTGAGGCGAAGTTCAAGGCATGTCTTGCGGCGATAGTCTCCGGTCCAAGCATGTTTGTTAGAGTGAGGTCGTCTCTTTGCGTGGTTTCGTCAGTGACTATTGGAGGATCTTCTGTTACGCCTGCCATGGATATATTTGAGTATTCTCACAGACGGCGCCAATTGTGGAGAAGTGGTTTGGACATACTCTTTTGATCCTGGAGGACGCTCGTGATCCACTGATAGTCACCTAAAAAGGAATAAACACTCCGGTCGGGGGTACCGGAATTAGCACTCCGACGGACAAGTCAGTCTCCACACTCAAGAATGCTTGTATTCTAAGTTAAGCACAACAATTCTCACATACCTTTCTTATTCTGTTGCTTTTTTATTTATACTTGTTTCCTGGGCCTCGGAGCCAGTCCCACTTTTCACTCATTATCCTCTTATTTACTCGGCTCCATAGTTTAATATCTATTTGGCCTATCTGTATTATTCGGCATTCTGATCGTGCAGGATAGAGTCGAGTAATATCTGTCTTCCAGAGTACGCTTCTGACTCTTCCAATTATCCGGCTCCCACAGTTGCACTTAGGCCTGAATGCTTGATGCTGCCCTGCTTAGGCGATAAGGACAGTGTTGCGGTGCGACCCCAGGTGCTCTGCTTTAAGCCCAAATTGCTCAAATTTCAAAATAAGAGCATGCAGCTCGGTTGCAGGTGTGGTACCATAGGTAATATTTAGTTGATTCCACATGTCATAAGCAATGGGGTTTGTCTCAAACTCTCCCGTGAGATCATGGTGCATGTTGCTAAGCATAGTATAACGCTCGCATCGATATCCCTTGACCCAATTCTGATGGATCTTTGTGTCATGACCATGTTGGGCAATGGCCCTTTCTTCAAATCGGATCTTAAGGGTGGCCAATTTTTCTATGACTTCTTGTTCATTAAGCGAATATTGAATTTCATCTTTGGTGAGGTCAGTAATGACATTCTTAGGAGCCATTTCACTACATTGATTGCATAGGGTTTGACATTAGCATACTTTCAAAAGGAAAAAAATATTTATTTCCAAAAAGTACAATTGGCATACAATATTTCCACTTACATAGAGATTGAAAATTTTGCTAAGCTCATAATCATGTCCCTCTATGTGAGCTAAAATATGAATCCCAATTAATTTTGAATAAAATTATGTAAGAGGCAAAATCATCTCTTATTTCCACAATATCAAATCATGCATAATATATATGAGTTCAAAAAATGCGCCATACAATTTTCCGCGTGGGCTCCACTTGAAGCCTTGTTGGTAATATGGTGCAACATGTTAAGGTAACCTTGAAATGTATTGGTGATAGTGAAACACATCCTTACATGGCTATGGAAAAATACATCTAAAAAATAAATAATTACAACCCAAAAGAATCCTAACACATTGATTCTACTAAAAAAAAAAAAAAAACATGGGGATGGGATGCCACTTCAACAATACATTTGTGGGGTCTACATCTAATAATACAAAAAATAAATAAATAAACATGTGCACAAAAAATTACCAACATTACCTCCATTCATCCAAACATACATCAACAATAAATAAATGGCCAAGAATGGAGGGCAAACTACAATTCCTACTACGGAAAAGAGTATAATCATGAAAACTAGGACTCAAAATATATATTAGTTCTCAACTAATATATATCAAACAATTAACAAATTAATTCCATAATTTAATAGCACGAAAGTGAAATGGTAAAATAACCAAACGGAATTAATAAATTATGCACGATAATTAATAAAACACAAAAATAATTTTCCAAAAGTTTTCTTAATTTTTAGTAATTTTGAGAATTATATTTTTAATTTCCTTTAATTTTCAGAATTAAAATATATATAAACATGTGAGAATATCCGAAGAAAATTTCAAATAAATTAATTCTAAAAAACAGTGGCCAAACAGATTACACATAAAAAAGAGCAGGCAATTAAGATTTCCCACGCGCGACGCGTGTGAACATGCGCCTAAAAAAACATGTCTACGCTTTCTGACACGCTGGTTGCTGCCTTGCACATGTGACAGATCAACAATGCTAGGTATCATGAAAAATTTTTCATGAAAATAATCATGAAAGTTTTGTGACCCTTAGATTACACTTAGAATAAAACACCACACACTAATCAAGATAATCCAAGGATCATAACTCTTTCATAATCATTTTCATGAAAAAAAATTTTATGATGCCTAACTTTTTTCGTGACAGATAGGTGTCATGATCCCAAGCGCAACATGTGGTGCACTCACACATCGCCAGCATTCGCGTTGCTGACATCAGTTGCACCGGCGTGCTGTCAAGCTGCGCCGCTAAGCCACTATGTTTTGCTGACGTCATGATGACGTTACGACCCACTAAGGCTTGCCACGCCTTGCTGAGCTGAGCTACACTGGTCCTAGCGGCGCTGAGTTAGCTTTCGTATGCTGCTAACGTCAGCCTCGAATCCAGCTTTTCTTGATTTCCCAGAATTTCTCAAAAACAATGATTTTGACCGAAAATTCTTTGAAAAGCCATAACTTTTGCAGTTTAACTCCGATTAAAGTCCATTTTATATGGATGGAAAGCTCACAAAGAGTGCTATCAAAATATGTAAATTTAAGTTACTAAAAATGGAATTCTTATACTGATTTTTGAGTTAAAAAATCTGCTATATTAGAATTTTCTAAAAACTAGGGTTTTCCAAAAACCTTTTGAACATGCCATAATATTCAACGATATTAAAACAAATAATATTGATTAAGACCTCATTTGGGAACAAGTTATTTTAGTAACATTTTGATTTTTTGGTTAAAATATAAGGTAAAAAAGTTAGTATGTTTAGAATAATTTTTTGATTTTTTACGAAAAGATATGTAAAAAGTAGAGAGAAAATAAAATCTTTGACTTTGTGGTATATATTATAGGCTTTTTAGGTTTTTTTAGTAATTTTTTGACTTTTAAGCTAAAAGTGTTGCATGCTGAACGAGGCCTAAATATGAACAAAACTAATCTATGGCATGCAAATCATGAGGCGAAAACAAGCAATACTATTCTGATACCAATGAAGAAAAATATACGGGTAATCATATTATCTGATTCGAAAACAGTTTGAATCAAATGGTTGGATTACGAGCCTTGTCTGGAAAACCAATGAAGAAAAATATACGGGTAACCATATTATCTAATCCGAAAACAGTTTGAATCGGATGGTTGGATTACGAGCCTCGTTTGGAAAACCCTCTGTCGTCAATTAATAAGCTACCAAAGTTTTTCAATATTGTATCCACACTTCAAATCCCTAGGTTCTCTAATGGTGACCTAAGATGGAAGAATAGAGAGAGAAATTCTGCAGAGTGTATATCTATACCATGTGTACCCTACTAAAAAATGAGTAATTTTATCATAAAATTTCGTAATTTTAATTACAAAATTAGGAGTGTACACGATCTGATTAATCCAATTTTAGAGTAAATCAGGAACTAAACCATTTTTTAGCATTCTAAAAAAATTGAAACCATAATCGAAGCATCAACCTATGGAATCGGACCAGAACTGAACCATAGAAACCAGGTTGGTTCGGTTCGATTTACGGTTTTAAGAATTTTATATAACAATAAATATTATATGTCTTTTATGTTCATAAACAAATTAATAATAATTAATTTAGTTAAATTGGTTACAATTTATCAACTTTACAATAATGGCTAGTGTTCAAATCTTATAAGACATATTTTATCTTTTAATTTTTTTATATAAAAATATAAAAAAATAATGAACAAATATGTAATGGTCCGGTTTGGTTTGGAACCGGGCCGATTTAAATGATTTCACCATTTTCAAAACTAGAACTGTAATTAAAAAATCCAAACCAAACCGGTGATTTGGACCGGATTGGATCGGTTTACTGGTTCCACCTAATCTTTTGAACACTCTTACACAAAATGTGTAATCTCGTCACAAATTGACGTAACAAAAAATGTTGTAACCAAGCTACTAAATTTTGCAACATCAACCATAAAATTTTAGATATTTTATTACGCCAATTTATGATATGATTACATATTTTTATAATAGAGTGCATGCCATATAAGGGGTGCACGCCATAGGCTTTTCCCTAACAATTAATAACAAGTACAAATATTATTGCCTATAAGTTATAACTTTTTATTTATTTTTATTTTTTTATTATATATATATATATATAAAGTGTCATATAAGAGTATATCTAACCTACTAGGCATATAATATTTATCAATCAAAATGCATAGTATAAATTACTCGTTTTTTTTCTTTTTTCTTTTTTTAAACTCCAATGCACTAGGCATATGATTAGACATTTTGACTCAATTCACATTCAATAGTTACATGTAGCTAACTTTCAAAAGTCAAACAAAATGTATTTAATCCAATTTTTCTTCATCTTTGTTACTGATGTGATATTTTATAAAAATAATAATATTTGAATAGTACTTAATTATTTTCAAAATGTAATATTTATTTATTTTTTACTTAATCTGAATTACCTATAAATAAACTAAATAAAATTATATAAATATTTGTATTGAAAATGACAGTCTAACTAGATGACGCCATGTGGCGATGATCATGCAAATAAATAGTTATGCACAATAATTTTATTTAATATTTTATATTTGGAAAGTTTGATAAAACCATCTCTAAGGTGTTTTTTTCAAAAGACAGTCAAATCAGAATGTGACACGTGGCGGGGGTGACCCACAAAAGTGGACGCACTTGATAATTTTATCAAGTATATTTATCATCAGATAATGGGGCGGTAGTTTCCTAATATATAGGAATTAGTTTAAAGATATTATTGTATCAATATTTCCAGTAGAAGGTTTTCCTACATTTTAAGAGATTATTGTTGACCATTATCTCCATTTGAACCACCATATAACTACACTCTTAGGATTTAGCTTGGTGGCTACGACACGTGTCAATCATCCATCACACTTAGAGTCCAACTGCTTATGATCCAATGGCCAGAAAAATGTGACATCAATTGAACCTCTTGCAAATTAGTAAATTCAGCACTTACATGCAGAAGATTATTCAGCATATTTTTGAGATATTTGGGCATCAAGACTTGGTCATTGGACACATGGCAATCATTTGAAGCAGAAGGTTTCTACTATGTATATCATCCCATGGCTAGAATTTGAAGGCCTTAACAGCTCTAAGATGAAGGCTTCTCTTTAACCAAGAAAGGACACTTGTCATCCATCAAAGAACCCCACTTACCATCCAACAGTTCGTGTCTTTAAGAGAATCTGGTCAATCCTATTCGTAAGGAACTACCCAACTACCTACTAAGAAGGAGGTTGTTGGGACAGATGTCACTACAAGAGGCAATTTAGCACCCCACTTTCAGAAGATTATGAGGGATTTTCAGAAGGCTATTGTTGATTTCCAAGAAACTTAGTACGTAGCATAGTACTATTTATCCTTAGTTCAACCCTAGTTTAACTTAAGAGTAGACTTGAAAGGCATCTTGGTCATAGTTTTAGCTTTAGTTTCTTAGTTTCCATGACATCTGTGTCAAATTAGTTATTTTTTGGCCTTCATAGGCATTATTTTCGAAATTAAATTGTGTTTCAGTTCCATTTGTAACTCAATTTTATGTTTTTGAACTTGTTTTTTACACTTTTTTTTTGTTCAATTCAATGAATTTATGGAAGTATATTTTATGGTGTTCATTTCCCTCTATTTGTCTCTCTTTTTGATATTAAAAACTCTATGAAGATTTTAAATCCTTTTAATTGAGGCAAAACAAAAACCTGAAGATTTTTTATCCATTTGAATCTCACACAATCTCCTGTTTTAGAAGTTAGATTTTTCTAAGTACATTTCCACAATGTAGGCACTATTACCTTGGCATGCCTGCAAATCACGCAAAATTTCTTAATTTTAGTCAAAACTTGTATTTTAGTTAAAAAAAAAAAAAAAAAAGAAAAAAAAAAAGCATATTTTTATATTTTTTGCACGAACAATAAGATTCTTATGTGAGTGGTGAATAACCTTACAAACGGTTTGTTGGGCCATAGGGCAGCCCAAGTACAGTTTGTTTGTCTTGTGCTTAGGAGAGCCCGGTTAGCCTTAGCTCGGCCGAAGGCCTATTTTTCCACACAGATGGTTGTGGTGTGCGTGCGCACACACGACTGTATGGAATTCAGACAAGCTCTATTGACTTAACCAAGAGTCCTGGACCAACATTAATTTGGGTCGTGCTGATCCACAAGAGGAAATGATAGTTTAGGAGAGAAATGAAAGGATTTGAATAGATAAAATTAGTTAAAATCGTGTGTTTGGATTTAACCATGACGGGAGAGTATAAGTATTTTAAGCACTTCACTTTCCTTCCAAAATTGAGAGAAACAGAATAAGAGAAAAGTGCTTCACATAATAATATATCAACTTATAACCCCTGCTATGCACAAAATTAAATAATGATTAATAAATTTATTTTTTAGTTAATTAAAAATAATTTTAAAAAGAATAAAAAATAAATAAGATTAAGTCATTATTAATTATTTTTAACTAAATGGTTGTTTGATATTAGTTTTTAAATAACTTTTTAAATTTTTTAGGAGATAAAAACAATTCATGTGTTTAGGAATGAGTTTATTAATTTTATGGGAAAACTTGACTGACTCTATCATACTTTTGTTTGTTGTTTAAATTTCTCATTTTATCCTTTCAAATGTGTAAATTAATATCCATACTCACCAGGATTGTCGGTCTTTTCAAGTTGGTTCAAAATTTGAATTTTTTTTCTTTTTTTTTTTTGGTACATGGGATATACATTCTAACTTTTTGACTCAACTTTTTTGGAGTTAAAAACATAACATCCCAAACACGACTTAAGCTACATATATATTTTTAAATTTTTTTTTATCTATTAATATTTGTCCAAAATATTATATAACAAATACATATATTATAATTAAAATTTTAAAATTAAAACAACTAAATTCGCTAAAATTACAAAAATTAAACTTTCGGTCAAATATAATTACATTTTATTTATGAAATTCATAATTCTAATTCATTTTACCAGAGTTTGTCTAATGACATAATAATCTTATTTATTTTATTTTTGATCTCCCTTCTTCTCCTCTTCTATCTCTATTTTCTTATATGTAGTTTTAATTGTTGTGATAGATTTTAGGGAAAATCGGTCTAGGGTCCCTCCCCCACTTTTCGTAATGGAAGAGATCCACAAAATTATGTTTTGATGTGTAAGGTCCCTCAACATATATCAGATAAATTTGACCATACCCGATCAAAACTCATCTCTCTCTCTCTCTCTCTCTCTCTCTAAACTTCTCCATTCTCACCTGTCCAGATACACGCACACGCAGAGAGCGCGAACCGTTCCGACTCCTCCCTCCGTTCCGCCATCGTCGCAGACCTCCACGCCGCCCGGATCCGCAACCCCGATTGCTCCGTCATCGCCGATCAAGCTCAGCCGTCGCCGGCGATCCAGAGGCGTTGATATTGGACACTGGTGGCGTTGTTGTTGCTGCGAAACTCTCTGGCGATGTTGGTGCCAGAAATTCTACCATCTCTCTGTCCACAGCTCGCGTGCAACCCTCTGAGATGAGATCGGTGTATGAGAGAGATCCACCATCCGTCCATTAGAGAGGGCCAAGAACCATGAATAATATTAAAGCTGTAACTGTCCTGGTCCTCTACGTGACGATCTTGAAGGAGGCCTGATCATGTCTGCCATGGTCAAAGGTCTCCTGGGTTGTTCTGGCCTCTCATGCCTTGCTGCCAAACGTGAACATGGCTCAACTGCCAACCAATTCAAGAGAGAAAGAGAGAGAGATAAACAGAAGGTAAACATGCGTTGATGAATCTGTTTATTCATATTTTTAAAAATTTTTTTGGTGATCATTTGAATAGTCAATCTCATATTCAAAAAGAGAATTGCCCTGTTTGTTTTTGGTGATCAATTCCTCTGGGTTGGGGGTGATTTTCTCTGAGTTTGAGTAAATTTCTCTGGTTTGCATCTGTGATTATTGTGTAAATGGAAGGGGGAATTTCTCTGCAGAGAGGAAGGCCAGAGAAATTTTAAATTTATCTGGAGAATGGGAAGGTTAGGGAAAGGTCAAAGAAATTTTCAAATTTTCTCTAAAAAATCCAGAGAAATTTTTGTTGAGATTTTCTCTATGACAAAATAGGTAGAGTTCTGCTGTTCTATTGATTTGATAAACTGGCCCAGAGAAATTCTCTCAAAGAAATTACCTTCTAATCCAGAGAAATTTACAAATGGGATTTGATGGAATTTGAACCCAGAGAAAATTGAACAAAATAAATCCAGAGAATTTCCCTTTTCTTTCCCTTCCCTCCTTACAGCAGCTTCCTCCATACCTTCTCCCTTTCCTTCCAGAGAAATTCTCATTATGAGAAATTGTCTCCAGATACATGTTTTAACTGATTCATTTTTTAATCTTCTGGTATATTACTTTGTGCATCCAAACATTTTTGAACTGATTCATTTTTCAAATCCGACACTGCAGAGAAAGAGAGAGTTGATCAGAAGCTTGCTGCCATAGTTGCGCGTGGTGTTGAGGTTGGTGTTGAACTGATTTGTCTCTGTGTTGAAACCAGAGAAATTCTCTGGATCAACCCAGAGAAATTTCAGTTCAAGCCAGAGAGTTGAACCCAGAGAAAATTAACTATGGCCTGGATGTATGTGGCCGAGTGCTCGGAGTGGTTTTCAGCTTTTTGTTCACCAAGATGAGGTGGGTAAACTAGAGTCAATCATGGATTATACTCCTGTCTTAATATAAATTATTTTTTGTGTGTGTGGAAGCTAAATTCCACTAGCAGCATCCTAGTTGTATGATTATGAATTACAAATTCTTCAATTCTGCCAAAAGATTTCGTTTAATGTTAAACATGCCAAAAGATCCATGCTTGAAAGTAGAGAAATTCTCTGGATAAGAGAAATTTCTCTGGATAAGAGAAATTTCTCTGGGCCAGAATTTCTCTGACCAATTTTCTCTGCACTGAAATTTTTTTGAACTGAAATTTCTCTGGCCAGAATTTCTCTGGACCAAATTTCTCTGGACTGAAATTTCTCTGGACTGAAATTTCTTTGGATCAAGGTTGAGGGACCTTAGACATTATGAAAATATTGTTGATGGACCTTAGACATTATGAAAATATTTGGTGTCCTTTATGCTCTAAAATCATAATACCAAGGACCTGAAAAAAAATACCCCTAGATTTTAATTGTAGAAAAAATATGTCATGATGTTAGCATTTGAGTTTTGATGGTGGATGATAAACTCAAGTTTTACATCTTAAGGTGATGTAGCAAGAAAAAAAAAAAAAAAAATTGAAATGAAAGATTTAAATTTTTATATTTATTTCAGTAAGTATATTAATGTTATTCATATTAGAAAATTTTCGTTTGTCAATTGATAGAGTAAAGTAAATTTAAGTTAACCTTAAAGTTTAAGAGTATTTTTAAAATTTCTAAAATTTTATGAAATAATCTAGTTGCCTAAGCCATGTTTCATCAGTTGCGCAAATTAATTCAAATTGAGAAGTTACTTGACTAATTTATTTATGTAATATTTTTAAAATTGGTAAACATACATCTTTAGTAATTTGTTTTCCATAACATATTTATTAAAACAAATTTAAGTTTGGGTAAAATTTTATAGGGTAAATTACACTGACACCCCTTGAGATTTCTATTTAATACAGATCCCTCCCTCACATTTAAAAAATTACATTCCCCTCCTCGAGGTTTGTAATCTCTTTACAAATTGTTCCCTAAATTGTTGATGTCATACATAAAAAAAATTTAAATGACCATTTTGCTAGTTTTTCTACAATTTCTTCTTCCTATCATCATGACTACATCCTACAATTTTTCATCATTAAATTCTACCTGAACATATTCTTATTAAATAATGATATACTAGGGGTGCAACTCGGGCGGGCTCAACCCGAGCAACCCGATCCCAGCCCGAGTTTTTTTAGGGCTTGGGCAACTATATCTTGTAATTTGGACGGGCCTGGGCAGATTTTTGATGCCCGAATTGTAATTCGGGCCGGGCTTGGGTAGAACCAATGGCCAACCCGAGCAACCCGAACCCGAATTAAATTTAATATATTATATAAATTATATAATATATAATATATAATATATATATAATTTAATAAATTATATAATATATATAAATTAAGCAAAAGAGTTAGTCTTACTTTTTAATTTTTATTTTTTGGTGACCAGAAAATAACTTTGAATAATTCTCAATTCTTTGTTAATTATCAATTCTACCTACAGGTTTCAAAACAAATCTACCTACAAGTTTCTGGGCAATTCGGGCAATTCGGGCAATTCGGGCTAACCCGAGTTCAAAATACAAAGCTTGGGCTGGGCTTGGGTAGCAAAGCTCGGGTTTATGTTCGGGCTTGGGCGGGCTTGGGCACTGCTCTGGGCAATTCGGGTCGGGCTTGGGCAGACCCCCAACCCGACCGAACCCGCCCGAGTTGCACCCCTATGATATACAAACATAAATTTTATATAAAACTTTCAAACACAATGATATAGTTTAATAGTGATCTTTCACTTTAAAACAAAACACCCATAAATATGATTTATATTTACAACATCACTATCACAATATTTTTATGACATTTTTGTAAATTTTTTTTATATATAAATAGATTTTTTTTTTTTATTTCCACTATAATTTTTTTTTCTCGTCTATTCACCAACATTTATTACATTATTACCAAATACCGTCATTCACATTTATTACAGTATTACTAAATTTTTGTATTTTTATATTTTATTTTGTATTTGGTGAATTTACCAAAAAAAAAATCATAAAATTTTTACTTCTTAAGTATATCTAGATTAAGTATATTTCAAAAATAAAAAAATTACTTAAAATATTAAAATAAAATCAGTAAAAATAAAAATAATAATAATTTTTGTATGAGTTAAACCAAAGAGAATGATTTAGCGTGTTTGGTTTGGATTTTCAAGACTCACTTTTCAAAAAATTAATTTTTTTTGTTTTTCATGTTTTTTTATTTCCACTGAATTTTTTTAATATTTGAATCAATTTTTTTTTAAAAAAATAAACCTAACATAAATACATTTAACAATTATAATATTTGTGAAAGAAATCTTTAAAAAAATTCACTAAATACCAAAAATATTTTTTTTTAAATGAAAATTCAGTACATTTTCGTATTCTTGTGTATTTATTGATTTTTTAAAATATTTTTTTTATAAATATTTTACTTTTTAGTTACATCTAGGTTCTGTGCATCTTAAAAAGTAAAAAAAAAAATTTTGTTTAAAATTTTAAAAATATGCAATAAAAACAAAAAAATACGAAAAATAAAAAAATCAATTTTTAGAAAATTCAATTCAGAAAATTGAAACCAAACATAGTGATTGTTATTTATCTTGAAATGACATGAACAAAATATCAGCATTATTTTATTATTTCATACGTATAAAATCTAAGGGACAAATATGTCATTTTAATCTGACAGGGAGATAAGTGTAATTTTTCAAACTTGAAGGGAGGATCTGTATTAAATACAAACTTCAGGGAGTGTCAGTGTAATTTACCCAATTTTATATATTTATACTCAAAACTATATTACACTAATATTAAGATTTATTTATGTGTGAAGAAAATATTTAAGATTAGATTGGGTTAGACCATGGGTCATGTCATAGCCTTAGGCTTGGACGAGACCAAAAAATTTGATGGTAAATATTTGGTAAATAATTAATTTAAATTCTATATTTAAATTATATTATAAATTTTCAAGTTGCAATAGGCATGAAAAATAACTTGGGGTTGATAGTACTGGGTTAGACACTAAACACAACCAAAAGCTGAGTTCGGGTTGACTTTAGATGCCAATATTTCTTATTCAAACTCTAGTAATTGAAAATTTATGTTGCTTCATGTTCAACCTATAAATTACTTAGTTTATTTATTTATATATATATTCGTTTTAAATATTTATTGATTATTAATTTAAATTTTATATCTACAATTTTTAAGTTTTAATTTCATATTTTTCTCAATAAGATTAAGATATGAGTACTTGAATTGTATAACCATTTTATAAAATATGATATATACCTAGCAATTCATTTATATTTTTCTTATAAAATTTTCCAAAATATATATGTTTAAAATTTTATTTCGACTTTCCTTTTTAAATTGAATGTAACACAGAAATGTTTTTGTTTTGAAATTCTATCTATTGTTTATTATTATTATTATTATTATTATTATTTAAGTTAGATGGCTAGATGTATTTTGTCACATGTATATTTAATTTTCACCAAAAAAAAAAAAAAAAAAATGAAATTTTGATCAATGTTATAAAGTAAATATGTTCAAATTTTAGACTAAAATTATAGATTAATGTTAGGCATCATAAAAGAATTTTATGATGCCTAACATTACAATTACTGTTGAGTAAAATTATATTTGGATTTTTTTAAAAAGATTTTTAAATTTCAATTTAGGTGAGGATATGGCTAAATTTTTTTTTTTCCTTTTAAATTTAAAATGGTAGATATAGTTAGTATCGATAATAGATGCCTTAAATAGTTTATAAATTAATAAATTAAAAAAATCCATATTAATCAATGAATTAGTTAAAACTTTAAAATTAAACAACCAATGATAATATGTCATGTGTATTTATATAATTTTTAATTTAAAAAATCTATGAAAATAGAGTTAGAAGAGATCAAACATCAAACAACGCTTTTAATAGTATATATTAAAATATTTAATTAATATATATCTTATTAATTACATATTGTCTAACCAAACAAGAGATGCTATTTTCACTTTATTTTCTTCGCCTTCCTTTTCCTTCTCTCACAATTAACTTTTCTTTTCACTTCTCTTCCCCTCAATCCTAACAGAGTGTAAGAGCACCCCCATCTGATTTGTCAATTCTAATGTGACAGTCCAACAACTCTATTTTGACTGCAAGAATGAATTCCACTTGGTGTGTCAAAAGCTGACATGACTTTTGATATCACCCTTTAATGTCAATTTTGACATGATCCCACTTCATGCTTTTTCTTCTTCTTCCTTTTTTTTTTTTTTTCTTCAAATAAAAGAAGACTAGTGGCATACAAATTGTGATTGTCAAGTTCTCACATCATGCATTTTTTTTTATTTATACCAACGGTAATATTTATTTATTTATTTTTTTAGATGATTTAACCAATCTTTTGCGTAGTTAGCCCATCTCCAATCCTTCATCAAATGTTTTATCGAATTCAAATTTAATGAAATATTGATTAAAATGATACTCCAACTATTTCATCAAGTCTATATCAAATGGAGTGAGAGTTATATTTTTTATCAAATCAATAGAGTTTTTGTCCTTTCATCAAATTTTGTAAGTGGCTATTGGTTTTGCAGAGGCTTTAACTAGACTCGTAGGCAGGATGGCTGGCCAGACAACCTCCGTGTCAACTAAGTTTTAGGATGAATTATAAATTTTGTAAAAACATTTGATGAAAATTTATTTTAGGCAAGATGATCGGGAGAATGACTAACAATTTTGTTAAAAATTTTAAATTTACTACTAAAATGTATCATATCAACTCAAATTTTTCATTAAAATTTTATTCAAATTTAATGAAGCATTGAAAATGCTCTTAGGTCTTAAATTTCTAACTTAGGCATTGGTGGAGCTTTTCTAATAACGCGCTCGTCATCTTTGTTCACTGTATTTATCTTGCAGGTACTTTTTAACTCATTGAAGCATGGCGGAAAAGTTTCACATTATGAGTATTCATTTCATTGTTAGTGTGGATATACAAGTGATCTTCTATAACATGCCTTCGATTTTTTTTATTTATTTTTTTTAATTTTCTAAAAAAAATTATTTAATTCAAATTGCCATAAGAAAATGTCATAAATAAAATTACGAGGTGTGTGGGACTCCAAATGTAAACTCTTAATCTATACTATTATTAAAAATGAACAATGTATTTGATGTTCAAACTTTGGTTGTAGTTCTCCTTATGTCACGTGTCATCATTTTTTTATTTGAAATATAAAGATAATTGACAATAGTGAAACTTAAATCTCAAATCTTACATTTAAGAAACAAATCGCTTACCACTTGCATGACATATTATATATAATAAAAAAAATTATTTTATTTTACTTATTTTAATTGCACACGTATCACATGTACTAGATTTATGTTTTAGAGAGTAATATCAAGCTAGGAAGAATGGTGGGCGTCGTAGGATAAGATGATGGGACCTAAAAGGGGATAAACTATAAATATTTAAGAATAGAATGGATAAGGAAGGTATTTGGGACTTGGAAGATAATACTAACACTATGTGGAACTCGATGGCTAATTATATGAGGAGAATCTCAAGGGAAGTGCTTGGAGAGTCGAAAGGGACGATACCCAGCTTTAGGGAAACTTGGTGGTGGAGGGAAGATGTTCAACCGGTAGTTAAGATAAAAAAAAAAAAAAAAAAAGATGCTTTAAAAAGTGGCAGAAGGATAGAACTGAAGGAAACTTTAAGAGATATAGATTGGCTAATAAGGAGATCAAAAAAGTAGTGAGAGGAGCTAAGTTGAAAGCCTATGATGACCTATACACTAGACTAGATAGTAAGGAGGAAGAGAAGAGGTATACAAACTTGCTAAGATACGGGAGAGGAAAATAAGGGATTTTAATCAAGTTAAGTGCATCAAAAGTGAGGATTCTAAGATATTGGTGAAGGATGAAAAGATTAAGGAAAAATGGAAAAACTATTTTGAGAAACTATTAAATGAGGAGTATGGAGGTACGACAATAGGGGAAGAAATAGCCAGTAATACGATAAACCAAGACTATAGGTTTTATTGCAGGATTAGGAATTTTGAAGTTGAGATTGCACTTAAGAAGATGAAATCAAATAAGGCTTTCGGACCCGATGATATCCCTATTGAAGCTTGGAAGTGTTTGGGTGAAAATGAGGTTGCTTGGTTGACTAGGTTGTTTAGCAAAATTTTGTTGACTAGGAACATGCCAGATGAGTGGAGGAAGAGTATTTTAGTATCAATCTATAAGAATAAAGGAGATGTCCAGAATTGCAACAATTATAGAAGAATCAAGTTACATATAATGAAAATGTGGGAGAGGGTGATGGAACGCCGATTGCGAGATATAACAGAGGTGTCAGAGAATCAATTTGGGTTTATACCTGGCAGGTCAACAATGGAAGCGATTTATCTTTTGAGGAGAGTAATAGAAAAGTATAGAGAAAAGAAAAGAGACATTCATATAGTGTTTATCGACCTTGAGAAAGTATATGATTGAGTGCCTTGGGATATAATATGGTGGATGTTAGAGAAGAAACGGGTAACAAAAGGTTACATTGATGTGATTAGGGACATGTATGAAGGGGTGGTAACCACTATTGGATCATCTGCTGGAGAGCCAAATGAATTTCCTATCACTGTAGGGTTATACCAAGGATCTATCTTAAGTCCTTATCTTTTTGCTTTAGTTATGGATGAGTTGACGAGAAATATTCAGGACGACATGCCATGGTGTGTGCTTTTTGCAGACGATATTGTGGTAGTAGATGAGACTAGAGAAGGAGTTAACACAAAGTTGGAGATTTAGAGAAAAGCTCTTGAATCTAAAGGATTCCGGATAAGCAAAACTAAGACAGAGCACATGGAGTGTAAATTTAGTAACAGTAACAATGAAAAGTGAAGATTGAAAACCAAGAACTGCTTAAGAGTGAACATTTTTGTTATTTAGGGTCGATTCTCGCAACAGCGGAGAGATTGACGCGGATGTGGCCCATAGGATTAAGGCGGGATGGTGTAAGTGGAGAAGTGCGTATGGGGTACTGTGCGATAAACAAATACCCACTAGACTAAAAGGTAAGTTCTATAAAACGACTATTAGACCGGCAATGTTGTATGGGACGGAGTGTTGGGCAACCAAGAAACAACATGTAGATAAAATGAGTGTGATTAAGATGAGGATGCTCAGGTCAATGTATGGTAAGACTAGACAAGACAGAATTAGGAATGAGTGTATTCGGGAATGGGTAGGAGTAGCACCGATAGAAGATAAGTTGAGAGAGAATCGATTGAGATGGTTTGGTCACATTCAACGGAGACCAATAGAAGCAGTAATGAAGAGATGCGATACTGTAACGGTAGATGAGAGTGTTAAGAGATGGGGTAGGCCTAAATTAGCGTTGGCTAGCATTGTAAATAGAGCTATGGATGTACTTAATTTGACTAACGAAATGGCCTTTGATAGGGCCGCGTGGAAAAGAAGGATTCATGTAGCCGACCCCATTTGATGGGTCTTAAGGCTTGGTTTGGTTTGGCTTGGTTTATAGTATAGGATAAACTATAATAATAATCTCTAAAGTTTAATACTTTTTTCATTTAAGTTCTTAAAATTTCAATTTTGTCAATCAAGTTCCTAAAGTATTAAATTCGAATCAATTTAGTCCTGAAGACAATATAAAAATAAAATCTAAATCTAAAGGTTATATAAAATTGTGATCAGGTCCAAATTTTAATTTATTATTAACTTAATTATCCTCTGTATGTGTGTTTTTATAATCGATATATTTCTCTTGGACTGATTAATTCTAATTCTTTATATAGGTCTTATTCTATTTCCATTCTACTATTATTATTTCTTCTAATACACAATTATCCATTGGAAAATGCTATAGTCCCACACCTATGCGAGACATTTGATCATTTATTTGGTAGAAAATTTGGTATCCTTAGCATTACCCATTTTATCTGATTTTTTTGACTATTTCTAATATTATTTTATATTTCATTTCATTATCTTATTCTTTTTCTGCCATTATTTAGAATTGTCTATACTATAATTACTTAGACTCGTTCGTTGTTATTGTTGTTGTTGTTGTGGTTTCTTTTCTTTCTTTCTTTCTTTTTTTTTTTTTTTTTTTTGGTGATATTAATTCAAAATATTCCCTTGTAAGGATAAGGATAATAGCTGTATTGTTTTATATAAGAGCTAACTGCTTACCTTTATCTAATAATAGATGTCGAACTTCATGTATAATTTCTAATTGATTTTTCTTAAGATTTTCATTAAGTTCTTTTAATAACTTGATTATAGTATTATTTTATCTGATAATTATTTGTAGTACAGTACTATTATTTAAATTATCTTATTTAACTTCTTCAGTGTATCTAATGCTCATACATTAATATTGGCAAAATTGAGAAACCAAACATTGATATCAATCCTAAAACGCACGGGTGAAGGATAATTAAATTAATAATAAATTAAAATTTAGGCCTTATAACAATTTTATATAACCTTTGGACTTATATTTTATTTTATAATGTCTTCAGGACTAAATTAATTCGAATTTAATACTTTAATAACTTAATTGACAAAATTAAAATTTTAGCGACTTAAACGAAAAAAATGTTAAACTTTAGCGGCTATAATTATAATTTATCCTATTCTTTTTGTATTTTTAGTCTCTCACATTTCTTTCTATAAGAGATTGAAATGCAAAAAGGAATTGATAGAAGAGAAAGTCTATTCCAACAAGAGATTGAAATATTTTAGGGACACTTCTTCCAACAAATGATAGAAGACTACGTTTCCATCCCAATAATTTAGCAAAAATATATTCAAAATATGACCAAACAAATCGGCGTTACGAGAATTGGCACCCAGAATCGTTCATGTGATAACCCAACCAGTATTATGCTTAATTATGTATGTGATTATGTGTTTGATATGAAGTTGCATGTTTGAGTGTGTGAATTATGTGATTTTGGATATATCAGTCGAATGTAGGAATATCTATTATAATTACAACTTTGAACTGAAATTGAAAGCCTTAGAGGCACCAGAAACCAAAATCGACTTCATATCTATGTTCAACATGGTTTTTAGAGCCTACTGTGAAATTTTGTAAAATTACGTTTCGTAATGATTAATTAAGTTAATTGGCTTAATGTATATATGTATATAGCTTCTTTCCTTCATCACTTTTGTTAAGAGCTTGCTAGAGAGTGAGTTAGAGAGGGAGGAAGAGAAGAAGCTAGGGTTTTGGAAGAGATTCAAGGGGCAAACCCTAAATTTGAGCTAAGGTATGGAAATCTACTTAGAATCTTTGTAAATAACTTATCTTTTGCTTGAAATCAAGAGGAAGTTGAAGATTTAAAACTTATATGAGTTAGGGTTTGAGTTATGTAATTGTTTGAGCTAAATTCAAGAAATTGAGCCTTAATCTCCTCAACTTCGTTTGATTTGAATTCAAGCTTGTGATTAATGCATGAAATAAACCCTAAATTGTCCATACAACAAGCATATGTGTAAGGATCATCCATGTGTATATATATATTTTGAACTTGATCATGAGGTTTTGTATAGATATATATGGAAAAAGATGAGATTTTGATTTTGACATTAAAGCTAAATTGATGTATTTGATTTGAAATTCTACTTGAATCATGTTAGTATATCAAGTTTTGAGTTAGTTTTGCATGAATTTGGGCTTCAAATTGAGTTTGGGAACTTCGCTTCAAAACTCCATTTTCGGACTGTATGAAACTGCCCAGACCACTTGTGCGGTTGCAAGCTCCGCACGAGCGGAGCATGGACCAAATCAAGGGAAGCCATTCTACATGCTCGAGCGGAACCTGACTGCTCAAGCGGTTAGATTGGCCGCACGAGCGGCCAGCAGGGGGAAAAAAATTATGTTTTCTCGTGTTGACCTCCCTGGCCTCCTGAACGCATTCCCGACCTTATTTAAACCCTCCGGGAAATAAAATGATGGTTAGAAACACATTGAAAAAGGTTGTGAACTATTCAAAGAAAAGTGTATGAAATGAAACAAATTATTTATCGAATCTGTATGTGACATGTTTTGTATAGGTCGTGTGTCGAAGGCAATCTCGCAAGACCAAACGCACTGTGAGTAATAGTATTGTAAAAATATATTCTTAAATAATCATTTTGATCCAGGTACGGTGACGTATTTTGAAATTGTGTTTGAATTGAAATGAATGAGTTTTATGAATGTTATATAAGATGGGCAATATGGAACTAAGGTCGTTCCGTTTATGCTATGATATGCTTGGGGCCGAGGCTGTTCTATTAATAATATGATAATCTATGATTGGACAGAATGTCGTTCTGAATAGTTGTTAATGTGTGGGCCTGAGGCCGTTCCGTAGTATGTGTTCATACGTTTGGGCCTGAGGTTGTTTTGATATATTGGACCCGATATCGTTTTGTCATATGTGGGCTCAATTCCATTTTGTTATATGGGACCCGAGGCCGTTTTGTCCTATGTGGGCCCAAGGCCATTTTGATAAATTGGACCCAAGGTCGTTTTGTCATATGTGGGCCTGAGGCTGTTGTGATATATGTAGGCTGAAGGCCGTTTTGATATACGTAAGCCCGAGGTCGTTTTGTTAGGTGTTGGGCCTAAGGTCGTTTTGTAACATGTGGGCCCAAGGTCGTTCTATGAATGCAATTATGGATAATGTTATAAAGGATGTAATTTTGAAAAAGTACTATGTTCACATAATATGATTTCTTTAATTCAAGATTATTCATTTGATTCTCTTTGCTTTACTATTACTAATTGAGCTTCGCTCACCCTCTATTATGTATGCGCATGTAGGTGATCAGCAGCATGGAGCCCAACCTTAGAGTCAGCTTCAAGAGATATTTTGCGAACTTGTCGAGTCATGCCTCCAAGATGGAGCTTTTGCCTTTGACCCACATCATGCTATGACTTTTGTTTTGCTTTTGCTTTATTGGTCTTAGGATATGTAACCTATATGTATGAAATTTCCTATGGTACATAAGTTTTTGCATGGGCATGTAAATGTGTGAAAGTGTTATGATGTAAGCTATATAATTTTGCTCATATTGGCACAGCTTAATGGACTTCTTCATTTGTTGTATGCTTCGTCTTATGGCCCCATTATTATAATTATTCTGTATGTTTGTATGAGGCCGAAGGTAATCAAGTGATTACTGGCCGGTTATGGTCTAAATCTCTAGGGGCGGGTTTGGGTCATGACAGCTCTCAAATACAATCCAGGTCAATTAACCAATTTAACCCCAAGACAGTCACTAAGAAAGTGTCGATGAGCTGGACTCATATTCGGACTACCGAAGAGATCAAATTTATGAAAATTAATCCGAAGACCCGATTGATGACAGAAAGTTTCCATAAACCATTTCAAACACCAAATCTTTGCTAATTCAAACTCCATGAAAAATAAACAATCATTTGCAAAAAAAAAAAAAAAAAGGAAATGAGATACAATCGGTGCATTAAAGTTGAGTATAAATATCACATCCATTGCTAAGAATATAAAAGTTAAACAACACATCCATTGCTAAGAAGGCTTGTTAGTGATTGAATTATACTTGTACACTTGGGTATCTCAAAGCATGAAGACAACTAAAGCCACTATGACATTTGAAAAAGATTATGTGTATCTTATCCTCAAATCTTGTAGAAACAAGAGCTTCATGCACTCGGGACCGACTCTAGCCCAAGTTAGACAACCTTGGGCTCCCAAATAATTTTTTCTCAGTATGCCCAAAAATAAAGGGCTAATGTAACTAATTATAATCCAAATTAAAGATTATTACAAATTACATATAATTTTAATTAATAATTTTGCACCTTATAGCACCGAAAGATTGACATTTTACCCTAGTTGGTTTAATTTTTATTTGATATTATAATTTTAACTTTTCTTTTTTGTAATAAATTGGGTGTTGTTTTTTCTTATAAAGCAACAAGACTAGATTTTAATCTTTGATTTTCTCCATATCTTAATCTATGTAAATAAATTTTGGTACATAATTTTAGTAATTATATATGTAAACATACTTTGTGGGTATTAAACCACCCCTCCCCCCCCCCCCCCAAAAAAAAAAAAAAAAAAACCTACCATTTTGTCGGTGATTATGTACACAATAATACTACATAAAACAAAAAAATTTGCTTTGAAAAATATATATGGATCACATTCATTTTGAAAGCGGCTCACATTACACTATCTTTAAATCATATATTATATATCTTTTCAAAATACATTTTTGATAAAATTTTGAATAGATTACACATAAATGACCCTATTTTTAAAACTTTGCCTAGTCCACAAAGATTTAGAGTCGGCTAGCTCGGTTCACACTAGATTGCCTTAGAGTCAGCTAGCTCGGTTCACACTAGATTGCCCTAAACTAAAATGGTCAATTACTGTCACAATCCTATTAAATGAACTTATACTAATAAATTTTGGAACTAAGTCTTTAAATACCTTTAAATGCCCTTATTAAATATTTTATTCATCTTCTCTTATGTGTTTATAATTTTCTGGATCTCTATCTCTCTCTCTACAATCTAAGAACTTTACTCCACTATGCACCACCATCGTAACCACCGTGCACCACCACAATTGCTATTCACCACCGCCACTCACCACCTTCACCAACCATTTCCACTGTTGTCGATCTACATTTTACCATCTCTGATCTACACTCCACCGCCACCAGTCCACTACTGTTGTTCATCAAACGCCTACACTGTCACCGATCTACACTTTATTTTCTCAATCTATGTTCCATCATCGCCAATCTACACCCCATTATCTTTGATCTACACTCCATTATCAAAGATCCACTGGAAACAACCATGAGAATCTTGTCGGAATTTGAAAAATCTTTCCAATCAAGGAGATTTTTTATTTTTTTTGTTTTTTTTTTTTATTTGATTTGATTTTTAGTATTTTTTTTCCTTCTAGATCTCACCCTTCTTCCCTTGCAGATCTTTCAACTTCTTATAAATTAATGTTTGAAGAATTTTGTTAGTGATAAATTTATCACTTAATGTATCTTTAATTTTTTATTGATTTTATATTGATCTATGATGGATTCATTTATTTATTTATTTTTTTCTCAATGATAAATTTATCAGTCTCTATTGTTTCTTTTGTGCATGTGAGATAAAGGTGGATTCTTGTAAGTAAGTGAGTGAACATGAGTATGAGTGAGTGAATCAATTTTATTTGTAATTTTTTTAGAAATCGATTAGTGATAAATCACTGAATGTGTTTCTAATAATTTTATTAGATTAGTCTGTGTTATATATGTCTATGTGGTTGTATTCTTGTGAGTAAATAACAATGAGTGTGTATGTGTGTATAAATATGAATGAGTGATTGAGTGGTGAAGGTGGTGGCAGTAGTGATGCAATAGTGATAGATGTTATTTTTGTTGAAACAATTCAAAAAAATATCATCAAAAATTATCGCTAAAGGTGGTCTCCAGTACCGGAGGTAATCGCCAGTGACCGATGATGGTTGCTAGCGAAGGAGGAGAGTGTTGATAATAAGGATGAAGAAGGTGAATGAAAGATACTTTAGAAATATTGATAGGTTAAAAAAGGAGCAAGACTTATAGGTAAATAAATCTCCTCAATAAGATCAACTCGTAAATCTCCCAACTAAACCTCCAATGAAACCAATAGTAGTGCATCGTTTCTAAATGATTCATGAGAGATTAGGGACACATAGAGCTTCCAGAATCAAAACAACAACCACAAATGTGACTAACGATGGGTAAATTACGCTTTACACTCCTGTACTTTGCGACAAATTTCACTGTAGTCTCTACACATGAAATTGTGCCAGACAACTCCTTACTCTTTTGGTCAAATGCCAATTTCCTATTTTTGTTACTCAATTGTTTAAGTTTTTAATAGAATTTATTTATATGACAAACATGTAATTAAGAAATGATGGCAATAAAAAAAGAAAAAAAAAAAAAAACATTCCCACTTCCTACTAATACACATTTCTTTTCAAAATTTACATCAAATTATGATTATATTCAGCTAAAACAAAATGCAGATTGTGAATGATTAAGTAAATAAACTAGCCTTTTGTAGAAGTTGGAATCATGAAGCTCTATCTTCCACCATAACACAATTTTTCATCTATTCATCTTCATTTCTCTTCGATTTCTCCACTACTTTTTTTTTTTATTTCAAAAGTTTTATTTTCTTGTGCCTTCATCCCTATTTTCAATATATAAAGATATATATAGTTGTATATAATTCTCACATACTTATCACGTGGGATAACATGTGGTGAAAATGGGGACGATTTTTATTTTTTACCCTAATTTTGTAGTCATATAGTTGTTACATTTTATTGAAAACCTAAACAATGAAGTAATAGAAATGGGTGTTCGCACATAAATTTCAACCAAATTTATGTTCAAATTTTAAATACGGTCAATCTGTTAATGACACACATAGAAGCCTATGATAGGATTGTTATAGGTAATCACTTTCTAAAATGATCAACTTGATCCGTTAAAGTGTATAAATAAAACAACGTTGTATCTCAACGATGTTATTCAAGATGTTCAAATGACACATGGAGTCTACGAAAGATGACACCTGTAGAGCCTACAACAAGGACACCACACATGATGAAACTCCAAAGATCAATCCGGTTAATCAAATATACGATTAATCATATAGCCCTATCATTCAAAATTCAAATGGCGCTATCATTCAATTTGAAATTCAAATTGATGATGAGGTATTTTTATCACCTAGATGGCTCTCTATAAATATGAGGACCATCACACAAGATCAAGGATTAGAAAATTAGAGGTGAGAAGATTAGAGAGAGAGAGAGAGCTAAAAAAGTCGCTACAAGAAAGAAGAAAAGAAGCCTAGAGAACTCAAGAACCTACGATACAAACGTAGAATGGCGATGAATAGGTAAAGGGTTCCAAACCCAAGAATTGTACTTTGTATTCAAGGGTTCAAAACCCATAACAATTTCAATAAAATATTTATTTTTCCTAAATTGTCTTCTGTTATTTATTTTCTTCTCCATTAATTGGAGGTTTCATTTATATAAAATGTGTAATTAACGATCTGGAATACAGATCAAAAATACGAACCTGCTATTCAAATAATCAACACTGTTTAGTCCAAAAACTAAATAGTGGACATTTGTAACATAAAATTTTGAAATGTGTTGAAACACTTCATGTTTTAAAATTTGTGTCTACAAATTCTGGCACGCTTAGTGGGATCTATTTCTCCTCCCATCATTTGAAGAACAAAAAAATATATATATTTGAAACTTACTGACGTATTTTTTTGTTATAGGAATGCTGAAGCAACTGTCAAGAGACTAACCTACACTCCAGTGGTTCTAAAATCACGAGGGTGGAGATAACACCCGTCACCCAAGGGGCTTCGTAGCGAATACTGTTGGCTGTCCCAAAGGTGGAACCAGCGAAATCCTGAAAAGATGCACTTCTTTCCCCTATCGCCCAAGGGGCTTCGAAGCGAAAGCTCTTGGCTGTCCCGAAGGTAACTGGTGTGACGAAGAAGGTCACACTTCTCTAGAAAGCTGAAAGTTTGAGAAAGATTACTAAAGATTATGTGAAAGCGTCAAAGCAGAACGCAACTGTGAGGGCTATAGCCCGAACAAAGAGCTTTCTAATTCAGGCAAATGAGGCTAATCAGGTTGCATCTATGGCATTTGTTGCAGCTCCAGCAGGCACAACAAAAAATGTTGTAGCCCAACTACTCACAAGGGTAGAAGACTTCATTAAAATGGCAGAGTTTGCCCAGAAGAAGACCTCTGCTGAAAACATTTCCATCATTAGGGCCATTGGGAGGAGGGTAATGACCCAAACTCCTGTTGATGGAAAAAGGCCCTTGTTGTTGAAAAAATAGTGGCGGCCTACGAACCAACAGTTCTATTCAAAGTAAAAAGTCGGTCAAACCATATCCCAGTCACCTCTCAGGAGCCAAAGGAGCATTCGTTGGCCCGACAGGGTTCAAATGAGGGACACCCGTTGGCCCGATGGGATTCGAATCAACATCAATTGGTCCGCCATACAAATACTCTCCCTATTACCAAAAATGTAGGGACAATTATGTTCATAGTTCGGTCAAACCAAATTCCAGTCACCTCTTAAGAGTAAAAAGAACACCCATTGGCTCGACAAGGTTCGAATAAGGAACACCCATTGGCCCGACGGGATTCGAATCAATATCAATTGGTCTGCCATAAAAATACCCTCCTTGTTCCTAAAAATATAGGGACTGTTTGAGGAATTTGCAAAAATGCAAACAATTCCTTCTATGTCTCTAGGGGCTCGACTTGATACGTTATCCAATGGTCTTGTTTTGAAAAGATAAAGGCGAAGAAGAAATAGGGCCTTAAAGAAACTGGAAGGAAGAACAATGGCGACAAATGTGATTGGCGCTGTTGAAAAGGCTCTCTCAAAAGATGAACACCAAAAGTAAATTGAAAGTCCTGTCTTTGCTAGAAAGTCAAACCTCTCAAAGGCGGAGGGTAAACAACCCTTGGAAAATATTTCTGCCTTGATCGAACTATCTATGGAGGGAATAAGAAAAAGGCTTGTAACAAGGTCTATGACCCGTGACAAAGCATCACGGTCAGATGCTTCAAATTTAAGTAATGTTGTGGGGATTGATAATCCTTTATATGAACAAGATGATTCTGTCTCATCTAGCTCGTCTGTTTCAACTAATATTGAAAACGATGAATTGAGAGATGTCAACAAAGTCGTTGCAATTATGATGATTGAGGTTGACAAAGAAGATGAAGATTCGCAGGTCTAACAAAACCAATAAGGTCTCAAGGAAAAAATGGTGGCCCTACAAGAACAACTCGAGAGAAAAGAACGGGAAATGGCTGTTATGTTGGAGCAAATGCAACAGTTGCAGGCCCAAATGACAGGAACAGGAAGTGCACCCAAACAAATGGCACAACCTGTTATGGGGACATCCGTAGGCATACAAAGCACACTAGCCCCAGGGGGCAATGGTCCTTGTTACTATGATCTAACTAGTGGTGGTATGAATCCAATGCTCATAGCCATGATTGATGATATAGTGAGGAGACAAGTAAAAAAAGTCAAGGAAAAAGATGATGAGAACTTTCGAATAATTACAAAGCCTTACCCAACATGGGTAGATGCTGTTTCATTTCCTTCTGATTTTTCCTAACCAGATTTCAAAATGTTTGATGGAACAGGAGATCTAAGACAACATGTGGCTCATTTTCTTTCAAGATGCGGGCCAATAGCCCAGAATTAGGCCCTGTGCTTGCAGCTATTTGTCCAATCACTTGAAAGTTCTACATTTACATGGTATACTAACCTTCTTGAGGGATCAATCCCAAATTGGAATTCCATGGTGAAGGAGTTCCTTAAATAGTCCTGCAACATGCAAAGGCGAGTCAGAGTACTAGAACTGATTGAGACCAAGTGACGTGACAATGAGCCTATTACAGATTTCATTGCAAGATGGCGAGCTTTGACATTTTCTTGTCCTCAAAAGTTTACGCAATTAGAGTTAATTCGGATGTGCCTTAACAACTTCCGACATGAGCTCTCTACGACTCTTATGGCTCAAACTTTTGAAAGATTCAACGATCTATGCACTACAGCTCATGATATGGAGCTAGATCTAGCTAAGCGAAGGAGGTCCAGAGTGGTTGAAAGGGTTGAGTCCTTGACTGTAGCCATAGTTGAAACCAGAAAGAAGGGTCTTGTTGTAGTTGGGGCTAGAAAACCCAAGGAATTCAAAAAGGTGACTATGAAAGAAAGGTTGGAGAAAAAATATTCTTTTACAGATGATCTGGTCGAAGACCTGTTGGAGCAAAAGTTAATTGCTCTCCTTGAGGTGAAAATACCGCATGAGGTAAGAAAAACCAACGATCCAAAGTATTGCCCCTACCATCGTTTGATTAGCCATCTGATAAAGGAGTGCTTTGTTCTAAAAGATAAAATTCAAGAACTTTTGGACTCCAAGATTATTGAGCTCCCTCCTTAAGAGAAAGCATCTGCTAACCCAATCACTATCGATAATGATAATGAGGGTGAATAGGTCGTTTATCAGTTATAAAGCATGAAGAAAAAACAAAATGCCACAATGAAAACTAGAAATGGGGTTGCTTCAACAACATAAGGGCCAAAAGTTTCCAAAAAGCAAAAACCAAAAGTTTCCAAGAAATAAAAAAAAAAAGGCTAAAGTAAGTAAGAGAAAGAAAGAAAAACCCAAAGAAAGAAATATGAGAGAAATTGGTCCCTGATGAGCAGTTAAAGCAATGTCCCCTTGTCCCAGTCACATTGGAGGAATTCTTGCCTTTAAAATTTCAATCTGTGGAGTTGCAGACATACTTTGATAAAAGAAGGGAGGAAAAGTTTACTTTGGCCCGTTGCCTAACCATCATTGTTTTGAGTGATGACGAGGATGATGGGGATGAAGTTCGTTCAAAAGTTAGAAAAGGAGATTGCATCACATCTTCTATCTGTATACTTGACTCTCCAGAGTATACACCAGCTTCTCCAAAGTACACACCAGAAGCGTTTTCTCCAGAATATTCGCTAGTACTACCAATGTACTATCAAAACACTCCAGAATATGTAAGGGAAATAAAACAAGGAGATATTGGGTGTAGGTCCAACTTTGAGCTTGTGAAAAAGGCGAAAAAACAACTACACTTCAAGGATGATGAGATGAATGGAAGGTGTAGGTTAGATGATGAAGTATGGAAGCATTCAAATAAACAAGCAAAGTCATCTCAAATTGAGGATCCTAATGAAGATTGGGAACTGAACTTATCTCCTGATAGTTCACCATACACATATCCAACCAGGACATATGATGAAGAAAGTGTATCAAGTGACCACTTTAACTTTCCTTGTAATGTCATCATTGTGGATATAAATTTTGAAGAGTGAGAAATACATATCATTCGCAATGCAGGTGATGATAAGAAAGCAAAAATTGAAGCTAGAGGGGAAGTGGAACATCATGCAAAATTAATAGTCTCTTTAAAAGATGAGGGTTTTGAAGCCCATCAAAATTTGATTATTGAAAGAAATCAAATTTCTGGACACCTTTCCCTAACTGGGTCGAATGGGTTCAGTTCCTACGAGGATATACAGTACCTCATTTTCCCTTATATAATGAGATAGGTTGTCCAAGGCGCCATTTGGTTCGTTTCCTTGCACAATGTGGAAACATAGTAAAAAGCCAAGCGTCACTTCTACGACAGTTCATTCTTTCTTTGGAGGGGTGGGCAGTAGATTGGTACTTCAACCTGCCACCTAATTCAATCCCAGATTGCGACCCCATGGCTGATCGATTCTATAAGACATTTTATAAACCATGGCCAATAGAAATCGAGATGTCAGAACATTTAGAGGACGAGGTACATCTTCTCAAACATATGATTTCATAAAAGGCACAATTGAGGAGAATATTGAAACAGCCCTTCATTTTCGAGAGATGGACACTTATCGCCCAAGGGATTTGTTCCCTTCATGGGTAGAGAAAACACCATTTCTCGAAGGATACAAACTTCCAAATTTTGTCCTATATGAGGGGTATGGAGATCCTCAAAAACATATTAGGCATTTTTTGAAACAGTGTGGAGAAACAGCTCAGAATCAAGCACTTTGCCTAAAACAATTCCCCCTTTCCTTAGAGGGGATCGCCTTTGACTGGTATTGCTCCTTCGAAGGGATCATGGTGCCTGGTTGAGAGTCCATGAAGAACAGTCTTGTAAAATCCCAATGCTTTTATTGGCATGACTCCCGGTACCTAAGAAATGGAAGAAGAATGTAACTCTAAGAAGATGGAAAAGTGACTGATGATGATGATCACCTTGCAGCTAGACCAGTTAACATGGTCCAAATAAGAACAAAAGAATTTGAGGTCAACGAGAAGGTGGTTGTTGAAGTATGCCAGACTTATTTGACCTACCTAAGGAAATTATGAAATCCTTAGGACCCTCAAACGTCAGAAGTTCTACATGTTTTGCTGGAAGAAGAACAACAGAAATATGATGTACTAGCTCATCTAAAGAAAATTCCAGCAGTGTTGAGCGTATATGATGCACTGAAAATGTCTCCAGAGCTTTGGAAGTCTTTAATATATGCCCTATCCAAGACAGAGTATTTCCAGAAAGAAATCAAGGGTAAAAATCAAGAGAAGACAACTACAAGCATGGTTATGGTAACCTTTGGTGACAACAACATGTGTGTTGACATGACAGACCATAATCAGCCTTTTTTTTTATCACTGGGCTTATCTATGATGTGAAAATTTCTCGAATTCTAGTTGATAGAGGATCTACAGTAAACCTCCTGCCTCGGAGGGCCTTAAACTTATTAGGGGTTCGAATTTCACAACTTTGCCCAAGTCGTTTGGTCATTCAAGGATTTGATACAATGAACAACGCTCAATGAGGAAGATTGAATTGTGAACCAATTTTGGGGATATTGAAGAAAGCACTGAGTTTTTGGTCATTGATGTAGACACTTCCTACAATGCTTTGCTTGGGAGACCATGGATGCATAATGATCATGCAGTACTATAAACTTATCACCAATGTATCAAGCACTTGTTTCCTTCACCCAAAAAAGAGGGACAATTGTGACTGATAATGATCCATTTGGAAAAGTAGAGGCCCATTATGCTGATGCTCGTTTCTATATAAAGACTTCACAAAGAAAGAGAAAAGATGTGAAAAAGTCTGAAGATGCTCCGACTGTCAAAGGCGCTCTAGAGTCTACTCCAGTTTTGACAAAAAGAACTTTTCGATATATGCCAAAGTCTGAAAGGAAACCGGGGGCAAAGGCTCTAGCCACAATAAATCCAATTTTGGATCTAACGGGTAAGTTCACATTGCCATTAAGGAGGACAATATGCATCTACGTGGAGAAATATAATAAGATCGTGGTCCCTCATAAAGGAAAAGGATTGAAACCCATCATATTCCACTCACTTGGAGATGTTGAACAGAGAGTGAAAGTTGAACAAGTGCCAGAAGAAAACATCTCAAGTTTTGAGAAGCCTACATTCAGTGCATAAATTACACAGATGTTGGTAAAAGTTGGTTTAAATCCTGAAAAAATACTAGTAGGAACAATGACACTCTTTGACTTTGCATTAACACCTTCACAGAGGCAGGCTATCCAGTAAGGCGGTATTATCACCGCCAGGATAGAAGGGTTAGGCTATCGAGGGGATGAGGAAAAATTTATAGTAAACATGACTATCACTCAAGATGTGTTGGAAGATGTTGACCAAGATGAAGCTCAACCTGCACTAATAGAATTTGAAGCATGAGGCCAAGCCACCGTAGATGACCTTCGTGAGGTAAATCTGGGTGATGAATGGGAGAACAAACCAACCTTCATTAGTGCAAATTTAAAGGAAGAAAAAGCTCAGCAATATATTTCCTTTTTAAGGGAGTATTGCGACTTATTTGCATGGAACTACAGTGAGATGCCTGGTCTTAATCCAGAGATTGTAGTCCATAAACTTGCAATTCACCCTAAGAAACGGCCAGTTAAATAGCCTTAGAGGCGAACTCGACTAGAGCTTACAGCCCAAATTGAAGCTGAAGTCAACAAGCTTATCTATGTAGGATTCATCAGGGAAGTCAAATATCTAACCTGGCTAACAAACATAGTGCCAGTCAAGAAAAAGAATGGTCAAATCAGGGTTTGTATTGATTTCCGTGATCTCAATGAGGCTTGTCCTAAAGATGACTTTCCCTTGCCCATCACTGAACTTCTTGTAGATGCAACTACTAGGTATGAAACTTGTCTTTTATGGATGGATACTTGGGATACAATCAAATCCGAATGGCACCTAAAGATGAGGAAATGACAGAATTCAGGACTTCGAGAGGAGTCTTTTGCTATAAGGTAATGCCCTTTGGCCTGAAAAATGCTGCGACCACGTATCAAAGGGCGATGACTGTAATTTTTGGTGATATGCTCCATGAATGCTATGTTGATGATTTTGTCGTCAAGACAAAGGAAAAGGAAAACCATGTGAAAGATTTGAGAAGAATCTTTGAACGTGTGAGGAGATACAAACTCAAGATGAACCCGCTAAATTGTGCATTTAGAGTTTCCTCAAGAAAATTTATAGGGTTTGTGGTTCGAAACAAAGGGATTGAAATTGACCCTACCAAGATTAAAGCCATTGCTGAAATGCCTCCTTCGCGAAATTTAAGGGAATTGAAGGGGCTACAAGGGAGATTAGCCTACATCAGAAGATTTATTTCTAACTAGATCAATGCTTGCCATTCTCAAGATTGATGAAAAAGGGTGTTCCATTTGAATGTGATCAGCAGTGCCAAAATGCATTTAATAGTATTAAGGTGTATCTTTTGAAGCTTCCAGTACTCATGAGCCCAATAAAAGGGAAACCACTCTTGTTGTACATAGCAACCCTGGATGGTTTGTTAGGGGCATTGTTGGCACAACATAATGAGCAGGGGAAAGAAAATACCTTGTATTACTTGAGTCGTACTCTGGTTGGGGCAGAAGTCAATTATTCTCCTATCAAAAAGGCATGTCTAGCCTTGGTGTTCGTCTTGCAAAAACTAAAGCACTATGTCTTAGAACACGAAGTCAAGTTGATTTCAAGAGCAAACCCCTTGAAATATATACTTTTGCTCCCCGTACTTTCAGTGAAAATTGCAAAGTGGGCTGTAATTCTCCAACAATTCGCAATTGAATATGTTCCGTAAAGAGCTCTAAATGGGCAGGCTCTAGTAGATTTTTTGGCAGCACATTCCATACCTGATGACTCACCTCTAGTAACTGATTTACCAGATGAAGAGGTTATACAAGTAGAAATCCAAAAACGATGGGAGATGTATTTCAATGGAGCTTCAAGGAGTCCAGATGGCAAGAAGCAAGAAAATCCTAAAAATAATAAAGCTGGAATTGGGATTGTGTTTGTGACTCCAGACAATGCTATAATCACTCATTCTTTCGCCTTAAGTGAAGAATGCTCCAATAATGAGGCAGAATATGAAGCTGTAATTGCTGGATTAGAATTGGCATTACAAATTCCTATTGAAGAACTCTCAATTTATGGAGATTCAGAATTGGTGGTAAAGCAACTCCGTGGAGAGTACATTGTTAAGAAAACAAGTCTCATCCCTTATCATGAAAGGGCTGATCAATTGCTTTCACAATTCAGGAAAACACATATTTTCCACATGAAGAGAAGAGCAAATAGTCGAGCTGATTCAGTAGCAAGTTTGGCTGCATTACTCACCCTACCAGATAGCAAAACAATTTCAATCATAGTAGGCGAAAGAAGGGTGTTATAACCTTTAAAAGAGGTTTCTGACTTGGTTCCAATCTTGGTTGTTACCACGAAAGGAGAAAGTGAGAAGGATTGGTGGGAACCATTCATAGCTTACCTTCAAAATGGTAGGCTACCTGAAGATAAAGTGAAAAAAATTGAAGTGAGACACAGGGCTACCAAATTCGTCTTGTAGAAAAACGGGTTATACAAAAGGTCTTTGGATGGAATGTACATGCGGTGTATAGCCAAGGAGCGTATTCAAGAGGTAATAGTAGAAGTACATGTGGGTGTATATGGGACACACCAAAGTGGTCCTAAATTACATATGCAGCTAAAACGGTTGGGATACTATTGGCCGACTATGATTGTAGACTGCATAGATTATGCTTAAAGATGCCAAATATGCCAATTCCACGGGAACTTTCTCCACCAACCCCCAGAGCCTTTACATTTAACAACTTGTTCTTGGCCATTTGTAGCATGGGGTATGGATATTATTGGTCCTTTTGTACCTCCATCTTCAGTAGGATATCGATACATCCTAGCTACTATTGACTATTTCTCAAAATGGGCAGAGGTCGTGGCTTTAAAGGATATAAAAAGCACAGTTGTCTCTGAGTTCATCCGAACCCATATTATTTATAGGTTTGGGATTCTAGAAAGTGTCATTATGGATAATGGACAGCCATTCAGGAGTGATGCTTTGAACAAGTTATTTTCCAAGTACAAAATAAAAAACAACCATTCATCAAGATATCATACACCTGCCAATGGTTTGGCAGAAGCTTTTAACAAAACATTGTGCAAAATTCTCAAGAAGATGGTGGATAAGAACAAACGAACTTGGCACGAAAAGTTACAAAAAGTTTTGTGGGCTTATCGAACTTTGCACAGAACTCCTACTCAGGTAACCCCTTATTCATTGGTTTTTGGAGGAGAAGCAGTGTTACCACTTGAGGTTCAAATACCATCATTGCGAGTGGCAATACAAGAGTCCTTAACCGAAGATGAAAGTGCAAGAGTGAGGTTGGCTGAGCTCGAGACCCTAGATGAAAGAAGGTTGTATGCTGAAAAAAACTTAGAGATCTACCAATAAAGGATGGCAAATGCATTCAATAAAAGGGTGAGGCTTCGCTCCTTTAAAAAAGAAGACTTGGTACTAATGGTTAGAACACCCATAGTAGTCTCACGAAGAACCAAAGGAAAGCTTGAACCCAAATGGGAAGGACCTTATGTGATTGAGAAGGTTTATTCTAATGGGGCCTATTTGTTGACAATGATGGATGGTGACAGAATCATTCCCCTGACCAATGCAAGGTTCTTGAAGAGATATTACCCTTAAGAATGCCCATTAGGTTGAAAATCTGAAAGGGCAGCCTAGGCAAAAGTTAGGGCGACAAGAAAAAAACAAAACTCGCTAGATTGAAAACCTGAAAGGGTAGTCTAGGCAAAAATAAGAACAAGCCTATTGGGTTGAAAACCCAAAAAGGCGGCCTAGGCAAAAGTGAGGGCACCAAAAAAATAAAAAAATAAAAAATAAATAAAAAGCCCACCAATGGTATTTTATGTGATTAAACTGCTAAAATACCCCATCGAAATCTAAGATGGTAAAACATTGGATACTCCTGGCCCACAAGAGTATAAACTGTGTACGGCCAAACATAAGTCGAAGCCCACCAACGGTATTGTATGTGGTTAAACTCCTAAAATATTCCACCGAAATCTAAGGTGGTAAAACATTGGATAGTCCTTTGGTCATCATGGAGGCCTTGGCCCTCCACCGAGTGACGAAGTCGGAGAAGCCCTCCTTTGGTTCTTGACGAGTAGTCTCGAGATCACGAGTTGTGACCTCGAGTTAAGTGTTATAAGAATATTGGGCAATAAAGGCCTCAGCCATCTCTTCCCAGCTCCTCTTCACAGAATCTTCCAGTTTAGCAGACCAAATAGCCGCGATACCCGATAGGGTCCGGCCAAAGAGGGATAGCTTCTGCAGTCTAGTCAA
Source organism: Camellia granthamiana (assembly GCA_036172215.1). Classification (NCBI taxonomy): domain Eukaryota; kingdom Viridiplantae; phylum Streptophyta; class Magnoliopsida; order Ericales; family Theaceae; genus Camellia; species Camellia granthamiana. The sequence continues at coordinate 576,927 of JAXFYN010000066.1, read as the reverse complement.
GCCCATCGGCCGTAGAATATCTGAAAATAGCCGCAAATGGACCATGGGATCATCCGAGCCAGTGAAACGGTCTATGTGTGGCATTTTAAATCTATCCGGCAATGTCACTACCAAATCTGTATAGCCGTCCTCTATATCTGGGATTGAATTGACACCCTGAGCTCGTTTGCAAAGCTTCTCAAGCTTGCTTACTTTCAGAGCGGTAGGATCGACCTCAAACTCAAACGGTGTGTCCGTTGGATAGGCCGGTGCTTTGGAAGTCTAAGGTGGGACTGGCCCTGCTGGAATGTCTGTATTCTCCTGGACATTAGTTGTGGGAGCAGGAGCTCTGGGTACTGGAATATCTATAGGAGGTGGGTGGGATATAGAAGTTGTTGCCTGCTGCGGTTGTTGTTGCTGTTGCTTTTGAAGCCTAGCAATGAGTACAGCATGCTGGACTGCAACCTTTGTTTGGCGAGCGGTAACTTCCGCTTGGCGAGCAGCGTCTCGCTGCATGGCCTCGATGGTTTGTTGAAGTTGACGCATCATATCCTCCATACTGTCTGAGGGGTGCTGATATATCAGAACAGGTGTATACTCTCTTTCTGAGGTAGAAGCAGAAAACTGGGCCCAACTGCGCACAGGTGGCGTAGATAGTGACCACTGAATTGGCGACTATTGAACTGGTGATCTATGCCAGGCTGTTCTCCGTCTTGTAACCGGGGGTAGCGAAGCAAACACTGGTGAGAAACCTCCAATAAGATCCTCAGATCGATAAATCCTCCTGACTCTGGTCTAGAGTGCTCGGGGGGAAACTGCCTCGTCGGAAGCTATTGTGAAATACTACCTTGCAAAAAGAAAATAAAGCGAAAAAAAGGAAACAACAATCAGCAAACGCACAGTGCCTCGGCTTAGACAGAAATAACACACAGTTAAAATCATAAGCTGGATAATCTGTACTCAAACACTGATTTCTGTCCCAAATTTCTGCCTCAAAACCGATACCCTCAAACAATCCTACATTCGGGTGAGAAACCTGTCCTTCAATGATCAATACTCCTACAACACACAGATTGAGGTCACAACTCGTGATCTTGAAGTCACCCGCCAAGAGCCAAAGGAGGGTTTCTCAGAGTTCGTGACGAGATGGAGAGCAAAGGCCTCATTGATGACTACAAGGCCTTCCGACAAAGATCAGATTCGAATGGTTGTGCGCAACCTCCAGCCCAAACTAATGTAGAAAATGATCTTGCTCCCCTTCCCTACCTTTTCAGATTTGCATGAGATGGGAGTACAGATCGAGGATGCAATGAAACAGGGTCTGATTGACCAAGACCGAGAGCAGCCCAAGAGGGCATTCAACCGCAGTTCGAATGCAACCACCAGTGGTGATGCAGCTGCAAGATCTTCTGAAGTTGGAATGGTCACCACCACTCCTAAAACAGCCACCCCCTTTGTTGGTGCATCCAATCCAAACCCTCGAACTTCAGACTATCTACGCCGAGGCAAGAGGGTTTTCACCCCACTTTATATGCCTCTGTCTAAAGCTCTAGGGGTCTTACTTAGGAAAGGACATCTGAAAGCGTTAGAGCAACGGCCTCTACCCGATCCTCTCCCTCGAAAGCATGACCCGGCTAAGTACTGAGCTTTCCATTAACAAATCGGTCATGACACTGACAGTTGTGTCTGTCTTCGCCATGAGATACAAAATCTGATTGACAATGAGGTTATCGTCGCACCAAGTCCTGCAAAGTTTATCGGCACTTGATCAGTGAACTTGTGGGGGATAATGTGATGTGATCAGGGGATGAACCACCTGTGAGCGGCGCTCAGTTTACTTCAGATGTGGCGTATGGCATGCACTGTTTTGAGCATTTGCGAATGCTGGTTTTTGAACGCTCTGGCTTGGGTACTGAGTCAGTTCTGTCGTTTTTGTTTTGAGTCTGTCTTTTCATACTGAGTCAGTTAGGGTCTGTCTTGTTGTATCGAGCCAGTCCTATTGTACAAAAGGTCGGGTGATTCCGGGGGGTGTTACCTCGGGCATCACCATTTTGTTTTGCGTTTGTCTTTTCGTTTTGTTTTGAGTCTGTTCATGCCTAGAGCCAGTTACACCAACAGATTTAAATGAACAGCAGTGATTTTCACATTCTTATATTCGCTTCTGCCTTGTGCCAGTTGTGCCAAAAGTTCTAAATGAAACGACAGAGCATCTCACATGCTCTCCTTTTGAACACTACGGTGAAAACAAAGAGGGAGGAATTTCTCGGGATTTGCAAAACTCTGATCAAACTAAGAGAAAGAGAGGCGTGCTAAGCCCTTAATGAATGAAATCATGTTTGTTAACGTGAGTACTAAGAAGGACCCTGGCTTGATCCAGATTGGTTCCACACTATCTTCAGCACGAGCGATTTGTCGCTTTCTTAAAAATTTTTGAAAAAAATATTTTGCGCGGTCCTGCGAAGACCTGTGTGGAATCGCTCTTGCGATGTGCAGCTTAGGATCACTCTCAGCCTCGAGACGTGAGCCCTTGCTTTCAAACCTTGAACCACAATTCAGAATGTTCAACGGTCAACTAAAACATGAGGCCTGTGTGGCCAGATCAGAAACGGCCTATGAACCAGGGGCGAGAAAGTCAAAAGAAGCTTGCGAAGCTAGATCAGGAGCACCTGTCGAACTAGAGTCAAAAACGAAGATCGGCAAGAATGCCGAATCCCAGAAGGGAGGAAAGAAGAAAGTATTGCTGAAGGACAACCGAGTTCCTATCCACAACACTAGGGGCAAATTCAGCCCCCCGTTGGATGGACTCCTACACCGTCAGCGAACAGCAGCCACTTTCTTGGATTCAGATGGATCCGAGATCTCAAAACCATTTGACATGGACAAAGCTACACTTTTACCCTTGAGAGGCTCACTGGGCCGAAAATCCGGAAGGGCGACCCAGGCAAAAGTTAGAGCAAGAAAAAGAAGAAAAGAGCAAAAAAAAAAAAATGCAAAGAAAAGAACAAAAACAAAAAATGCAAAGAAAAGAACAAAAAAAGAAAATCAAAAAACAAAAAAGAAAAGAAAAGAAATGAAAAGAATTGAAAAGAAAAGAAGAACAAAGCTCGCAAGGTTGAAAACCCAGAAAGGGCGGCCTTGGCAAAAGTTAGAGCGTAAAAGGAGAGGTTAATACCCGAGTGTACCTTAACCCCAAACTATGTAAGGCTTGATTCCCATGTTTGGGATACGTAGGCAACTTCATTCTGAAGTCCAGTCACAAACACTTCCAAATCAAGTGTGTCCATGTATTGGTTTTGATGATCCTTGCCTTCTCTGTATCCGAGAGTTCGGTTGTGATCATTACCGTAAAGACTGATTACAATGCGCTGCGGTGCCATTCAGACAAGGGGCAACTTTCCGTTGCCATTCAATGCGCAACGGTGCCATTCAAACAAGGGGCAACTTTCCATTGCCATGCAGCTCTCCTTTAGACAAGGGGCAATTTTCCATTACTATGGGTCTGAGGTCGTGCATCTCAAGAGTAGGTTCCGTGCTCGTTGAGCAGTGGCCGTTTGCAAAAATAGTTTTTGAGAATTTTTACTGAGGTTGACTAATTCTCTCGAAAATTATTCCATTTTTCTAAAACTGGATCATTTCTTGGACCCAAAAAAAGAAAATTTTCAGTACTCATAGCTTGACTTGCATGATTTTGAATCAAAAAATCGAATAAGCATGTTAATCTAACTCTCATATTGATCAAAATTGTTTTAGTAGAAAACCAAAACAAAAAATGGTCAAAATGATGAACTAGGGGCACATTTAAGTCAGGTGTTCTGTCTTTTCCCTATTGTCAACATACTTACCAGAAAGGGCACTCTATTTGCCAGGAAAAGGGCACAATGGGAGCTAACAGAAAAGGGCTGAAAGCTCTCTCATCCTCCAAGCAGCGAGGTATCGAGCCAAGTGCGAAGCACGAACTGGAATGGATCAAGATATTTCATGTCCTCATATGAACAGATCTGATCACGTCCAAACTCCCCAGCAGGGCATCATCAACCGATGTCAGCTGAAGATTTGCTACACACCCAGTTGTAGCGCAACCCCTCTGTGGGAGAAACTCACTGTTGTGAGTAGAAGAAAGAGAATCTAGCAGAATGCTAGGGGCATGAGCCAGCAACTTCCTGTTCATCCATCAACTACCCAGGGGAGGGATAAAAAATGAGAGATTGAAGAATAGAGAGATGTACGATGAGAGAAAAAGTGAGAAAATGGCTTTTTCAGAAAAATAGAGATTGAGTGCCAGAGTGATGTGAGAATCACAAATAAAAAAGGGTGGGAAACAATACCCGAAGAAACTGGCTCCTCTCGAACTGAGAGGTCTCTCGTCTTGGTAACACGTCTGTGTGTCGTGTCTTTTGTTTTGTTGGTCTCGATTCTTGTTTTGAGTCGTTTCGAGTGTCAATGGATGTGTTTAGGTTGTTTACCTTTTTGTTTTCCGTTATTGAGTCTTTTCGCTGTATTCAGTTGTAGGCTCAATACCCGGTCGAGAACTCATTTCTCAATTTCAAAAAAAAAAATCATCTTGTGCTTAAAGTGTTGTGCCATTCTCCACATTTGTGCAAAACAGTATTTGTTCTTTCATAAAACTGCAGGGTTCAACCCACGTCATATGAGAACAGTAGAGAAGGACCTATCTGAAGCTATATAGGTTCCAGACTGCAAAGCAAAAGAAAAGGAGGAAAATTTGGAGCATCTTAGTGTGTTTCAACTTTGGTAAATTCTGAGACTGCATTCCAGGTGCACCTTCTCAGGCCTCGCCGTTTCTCTGGAGTATGAGTGTATCTCGACCCCAAGTGTAAGCCTGCTTCAAGTCAGAATGGCAGTCTAAGCAGCACTTGAGGGTTTCACATGCAGATGTTATCTCTTGCCAATATAAACAGGGTGTCCCCTTTTTGAGCTGAGCGTGTTGCCAAGTCTTCCGAGAGGTAAACCGGAGGCACCAGAGTACATGTTAAATGCCCCCATACTTGCATAGAAAATGCATTTTATCGTACTTTTTTTGTGCACCTCACTTGCGTTGTCATGCACACTCTAGTTGCATTGTCATGCACACTCTTTACTTGCGTTATCACACACGTTCTACTTGCATTGTTATGCATGTTTCAATCGCATTGTTATGCACACTCTTCTTTCTGAAACACCGGGATACGTCCATATGTTTCTCCTTTCTACCAAAACACCGGGATACGTCCCTATGTTTCTCCTTCCTTTCTAATCACTGGGATACGTCCCTAACCACCGGGATACGTCCCTATGTTTCTACTTCCTTCCGAAACACCGGGATACGTCCCTATGCTTCTTCTCTTTTTCCGAAACACCAGGATACGTCCATACGTTTCTTCTTTCCGAAACACTGGGATACGTCCCTATGTTTCTTCTCTTTTTCCGAAACACCGGGACACGTCCCTACGTTTCTTCTTTCTGAAACACCAGGATACGTCCCTATGCTTCTACTTCCTTCCGAAACACCGGGATACGTCCCTATGTTTCTTCTCTTTTTCCGACACACCGGGATACGTCCCTACGTTTCTTCTTTCCGAAACACCAGGATACGTCCCTATGTTTCTTCTCTTTTTCCGAAACACCGGGATACGTCCCTACGTTTCTTCTTTCCGAAACACCGGGATACGTCCCTATGTTTCTTCTCTCTTTCCGAAACACCGGGATACGTCCCTATGTTTCTTCTCTTTTTCCGAAACACTGGGATACGTCCCTACGTTTCTTCTTTCCGAAACACCGGGATACGTCCCTATGTTTCTTCTCTTTTTCCAAAACACCGAGATATGTCCCTATGTTTCTTCTCTTTTTCTGAAACACTGGGATACATCCCTATGTTTCTCTTTCATTCTGAAACACCGGGATACGTCCCTATGTTTCTCCTTCATTCTGAAACACCGGGATACGTCCCTATGCTTCTCCTTCTTTTTCTGAAACACCGGGATACGTCCCTACGTTTCTTCTTTCCGAAACACCGGGATACGTCCCTATGTTTCTTCTCTCTTTCCGAAACACCGGGATACGTCCCTATGTTTCTTCTCTTTTTCCAAAACACTGGGATACATCTCTACGTTCCTTCTTTCCGAAACACCGGGATGCGTCCCTATGTTTCTTCTCTTTTTCCGAAACACCGGGATACGTCCCTATGTTTCTTCTCTTTTTCCGAAACACCGGGATACGTCCCTATGTTTCTTCTCTTTTTCTGAAACACCGGGATACGTCCCTATGTTTCTCTTTCATTCCGAAACATCGGGATACGTCCCTATGTTTCTCCTTCATTCTGAAACACCGGGATACGTCCCTATGCTTCTCCTTCTTTTTCTGAAACACCGGGATACGTCCTTACGTTTCTTCCTTCTTTCTGAAACACCGGGATACGTCCCTTTGCTTCTCCTTCTTTTTCTGAAACACCGGGATACGTCCTTACGTTTCTTCCTTCTTTCCGAAACACCGGGATACGTCCCTATGTTTCTCCTTCATTCCGAAACACCGGGATACGTCCCTATGTTTCTCCCTTCTTTCTGAAACACCGGGATACGTCCTTATGTTTCTCCTTCATTCTGAAACACCGGGATACGTCCCTATGTTTCTTCTCTTTTTCCGAAACACCAGGATACGTCCCTACGTTTCTTCTTTCTGAAACACCGGGATACGTCCCTATGTTTCTTCTCCTTATTCCGAAACACTGGGATACGTCCCTACGTTTCTTCGTTCTTTTCGAAACACCGGGATACGTCCCTATGTTTCTTCTCCTTATTCCGAAACACTGGGATACGTCCCTACGTTTCTTCGTTCTTTCCGAAATACCAGGATACGTCCCTATGTTTCTTCTCCTTATTCCGAAACACGGGAATACGTCCCTATGTTCCTTTGCATTATCATAAGTTATGTTCGGCTTCTTGCATTGTCAGTTGCATTTTGCCCCTGCCTTCGGGCGCATATCTTTATCTGTAGCTTGTATGCTTTGTCTAAGTCTTCGGCCTTGTCAAAAATGGGTCGTCTCTGGGCTTTGACATTCACTCCCGTCATTGTTATAACTTTCGAGTTCTGTCAAAGAGGGGCAACTGTAGACACCCCATTTTTGACCGTCCTCAAGACTTGGACATTACCATTTGAACACTTGGTGATCATCCATGTTCGTGTTCGTCTTGAGTTCTCGGAGGTTTCGGCCGTGTGCCTTGCCTCAAAACCTCTCGACTTCTGTTTTTGCTTCTGAGGACAGGGAATGGCTTGATTGGACATCCCACACCTCACCGGCCATGGCTTGAGGCCACCGGCCCTGTTTTCTTGCCACCGGCCATTGGTGATGGCCGGTCGGCACTATTGGTGGTCGGTCAGCACCTTTGGTGGCCGGTCGGCACCTTTTACAGCCGGTCGGCATCTTTTGTGGTCGGTCGGCCATCTTTGTTGGCCGATTGGCCACTTTTTCTGGTCGGGACCCCTTGTTTTAGCTTCTTGAGGAAGCTTGAACCTTTTGAACCCTTGGTTTAGCTTCTCCAAGAAGCTTGAACCTTTTGAACCCTTGGTTTAGCTTCTCCAAGAAGCTTGAACCATTTGAACCCTTGGTTTAGCTTCTTGAGGAAGCTTGAACCTTTTGAACCCTCGGTTTAGCTTCTCCAAGAAGCTTGAACCTTTTGCACCCTTGGTTTAGCTTCTCCAAGAAGCTTGAACCCTTTGCTCTAGCTTCTCTAAGAAGCTTGAACCTTTCTTAGCTTCTTGGAGAAGCTTGGACCTTTGGGTTAGCTTCCTTGATAAGCTTGACCCCCTTGACCCTTTTTATGTTAGCTTCTCTTAGAAGTTTGGCACCTTGCCTTGGCCTATATAAGGAGAGCCTCTCCTTCCATTTCAAGGGTTGAAAAATCTGATATATAAGATATATATATCACTCTCTCTCTATATCTCCCTCTGTCTCTACATTTGGCTGTGTTAGAGGGTTCAAAAGGGTCTTGTTCTTGACCTATTGCACACCACTTCATAGCCACACACTTCCATCATCACTTGGAGGTTCTTGGAGCTTGTTTTCAGAGGTTGAGGGTTGCATTTTTAGGTCTAAAAGCTGCTGGTCCTTGCTGGTCTTCAAAGGTAACCCTTTTTCCCTCTTTATTCTTCGTTTTTGCACACACTTTTAGCCTTACTTGAAAGCATATTTGGGCTTTGTCATAAACTAAAAAAAGTCTTATTTTGATCTCCTTTTGAAATTTGTTTAAGATCACTTTTGTGTTTGGGGTCGTTTACCCCCTCTTAGGCCTTGTTTGGCCTCATTTTTGTGCATTTTTGGTGAGCTCCAGGACCATCTTGTTTGGGCCTCCTCACCACTGAAATCTTAGGGATTTCAGTGGTGAGGATGGTGGTTTAAGGTCCTAAGAAGGAGAGGGCCATCCCCTCTCCTTATTGTCTTCAAAATGTGCCATTTTAGCCTCATGTGTGAGCACCATTCTTGAGTTCATGTTGGCCATGTATTAAGTGTTATTTGTGCTTATTTTGCCATGATATAGCGCTGTTTTAAGTTGGTTTAGACACACCATGCATGCTTAGCATACTTGTCTTATAATGCCATGAAATTGCCTTAACATACTTTGTGCTTTGAGCCTTGTTTCTAGCATGATTTTGGCTTAGCTTTGTGAAACTTTTATGCATATTTTGGCATGATTTAGGTCTGATTTTGGTTGTTTGGGTCATCCATGACTTGCTTTGTATAGCTACCATGCAATCTAGCTTGTATGCTTTGAGTGTTGGCTCCTCTACCATGCTCTATTTGCATCATTTTAGTGGTTTGGCACCATTAGTTATGATATTTCTGTCCTTGCTCCATGCTTTTATGCTTGCATTTGATGCCCCTTTAATGCTTTAAAAGGTTGGTGTTTCATGCCCCATGTTTGGACCTTTGTGTATGCTTCCTTGTGTAGGCCATTTAGATGCCATCTAAGTGTGTTTTGGGCCTTGTCTCGACCTACATTGGGACTGTTTTGAGTCCCCTCAGCCCTTTGGGACTTGCTTCATATAGCCATGGTTTAAGCCCCTTGGCTTGCCTTGAGTTTCGGACATAGTTGCATGCCTTGCTCGCATTGATAGGTTGATTTGGCATCATCCCTCATGTATTTTTCAGAGTTTAATGTGCTTGCCATTTGTCCATAATAGTCTCTTTTAAATGTGTTTAAAAGTTGCTTCTTTGTGCTTAAGTGTTGGACCATGTGTGCATGCATGTTTGTATGAACATTCGCCCTCATTTCCATAGCATTTGGCCACTGTTTTGGGCTTATTTGAGAGCTGCCCAAATTAGTCTAAGTCCACCTTTTGCATGTTGCTCAAATGTTGTTACATTGCTTCATGCCTTGCATGCTTGTTTGCTTAGGTTGTGTGCCTAATGTACATTACTTGCTTGCATGCTCATATTGCATATTTAGCTCACATGCTTAGGTTGCATTTGGGTGAGAAACCTGTCCTAGTTTGGAACAGTCTCTATGGCTTCCGATATGCAACTAGGTCAATTGGTCAAAATGGGTGCCTCAACAAGACCACCTAATATACCTCTCGCTCCTAACATTGAGAAGTGAAAAGAGGATCAAACGGTACAGCGGTAGTCCAAGTCCAAGGTTTGTGTTCCCATCGTGGCAGAGCCCGCAACCGGTCAGCCTTATGGAAAGCTTTTCCAAGCAAGCCTCCGGCAAACCGTTTAGGAATAACAGATGGCAAACACTATGACTTAGGCGCACCAATGCAAATGTAATGCAAAGAAGCACATAAATGTAGATAAAACAACATATCATAAGTTCGAGTCAAGTTCTTTAAATCCCCAGTAGAGTCGCCAGAAACTGTAGCTCGACTTTTTTCGCGCCCCCTTTTCGGAGAGCTCAAATTGGTCCTACAGTTCGGACTCCCGTCACAGTTCTGAATCTAATCTCACAAAGTGCACTGTGAGATTGATAAATACCAAAGAGTCCAATCCGGCAAATCTTTTTTGAAAAATTGATTTTGAATCAAATAATGCCAAAACTGGACTGCTTTGCCATATTACAGAGTTGCCACCTAAATATTTTGTTTTTGGGAAATTTAGGAAACCTTGACTCGTGCCAAAGGCCACGTGTCCGTCATCACCAAAGTTGCCTCGGCTCGGGAACTTGGGTACGAGAGAGGAAGGTCCTGAAATGAGCACCCCCGCTCGCTTGATCAAAAGATCGATCTCTACTAAACATGATATGTTGTTTTATAGACCTCATGTGTTCTTATTCAGTTATTAGCTAGGCTTCTTCTTAAGTGTGCAACCCACAAAAGGTGTAAGTGGGTTGCACACCATGTGCCACTCACACAAAAGGTGTAAGTGTAAGGTGTAAGTGTAAGGTGTAAGTGTAAGTGGAAGGTATAAATGAAATGTATAAGTTGCACACCATGTGCCACTTACACAAAAGGTGTAAGTGCAAGGTAAAAAAGGTGTAAGTGTAAGGTGTAAGTGAACACAAAAAGGTGTAAGGTGTAAGTTGCACACTATAGCATTACCCTATTAGCTAACATTACTATGTGGTGCACACAAGCAAGTATAGACTGAGTCGCAAGACTTGGAACGAATTCAACTCATGTTTATTTTTTGAAAATGGTTTGAATTTGCTACCCTTAAGTGGGCTTAGAAATGCAGTTTTGCCACCTCAAGTGGGCTTAAAACATGATTTGCCACTTCGCAAAGTGGGCTTAAAACACACATTCGTCGAATTGTTCCAATTCAAGCAACAAAGCCTTCATCCACAGGCATTCATGCAATTTAGCAAGTAAGCACATAGCATCATGGCAAGCATGCAAAACATGGCATCACCCACACTCATGCAAGTATGCTAAAGCGTAAAACTCATCGAGTACTCCAAGCCAAAACAAAAACTAGTTAGAAATATGCATGATCCTAACTATACAAGATGCCTAATGCAATAGATGCAATATGAAATTAATAGGCTTGGCTACTAATATGGCATATGATTTGCAACACTTTGATAGCATGCTTTAAAACACGTATTCAAAGAAGTGTATTGAAATACAATGCAGTTTGAATGATGCGCCGAGCCTCGGTGCATGCATTACAAATGAATGATGCAAACCTTCGAGCATAAGGTATGCTAATCGAAAATGTTCCTAATCTAACCATCGAAAGCGGATAAATAAAAGGGAGAAAGAAGTGGGGTTGGAAGACATGCACACACGCACACACACTTATTACAACATTGCCTCGCGAAGGAGGGTCCGAATGAATGAACTAAGCTAACTAACTACGCTAATTAAGCTAAGCTATTACAAACCCAAAACTAATTAACTATTCCAGCTAATTATTACAACACAATTGAAATAAATTAATTAACTATTCTAAGCTAGCTAAAATATGACAAAACAAATTAAACTAATTAATTACAACATTTGTATAACTTATTCTAAGCTAACAAAAATGATTAAATGGCCTCGAGGGTGAGGGATGCATGCATTCTCGGTTGCTCCACCCGAAAATGCCATTGCCTTGTCATCGAATGCCTCTGTTTGCACTCATTTTGATCACCGAAGCTTGTACCAACTTCCAGATTGCCTCTGCTCCAACACAGGAACACATTTGTGCAAAAATTCACTGGTGGCTGGTTGGCTACAAAAAGTGGCTGTCGGCCACCTCAACTGGCCAGTCGGCTAGTCTAAGTGGCCGGTCGGCCACCCCTTTTTCCAGACTTCTATTTTTGCTGCAACAGAGAGCAACAAAGGCAAAACAATGCATTTTTCAAGGAATGTGTGTACTGCTACAGTCCTTATCATTTCTCAAGCTCAAAGGAGTGTAGCACTTGGCTCTCAAGCCACCAATCAAGCATTTTCATGCATGATGGCCTAAGAACCAAGCTTGTACAAGGTCAATGAATGCACAAATAAGACTCAAAGGACCACCACCCTATCATGCATGATCAAGGGTGACGGCGACCAAGAAACGTGACACGTTTCATCACTTTGAGTATGAAACGTCCCACATTTCTTGTGTTTGGATTAATGTCCGATCCAAACACATGCAATGCAACACAACATGCTTATCTTGCTCAAGTTTTACTTGTCATGTTTTGTTTACACATTTTATATTACCGATTAGTCCTTTAACCAATTAAGTCCAAAGTGAGAGTCCTCTAATTGGAAAGAAGGTTTAAGCCACAAGTACCTTGAGCATGAAAGAGACCTCATGCTGTTGGTTAGTAGAAACCCTCAAGAGAGGATTAAAACCATTAGGCATGAGAGCCTCAATTTCACACTCAAGCCAACAAGGGGCTCAAGACCACTTTCAAAACAAATTAAAAAGTGAAGAATAGAGGGAGGTTACATATATTTCAGTGCTGAAATGGCATGAAAAATAATACTACAACATGCAAGCAACTCATGCACAACATGTTCAGAGGCCTAAAACACTAAACTAGTGAAGAGCACTACACTAGAGGCACGCAAATCAAGCTAAACCGACCAAACCAGCTCAAAACAGAGCTAAAACATGCCAAAACAGTGGCTAAAACATCCTGAGATTGAAGCATAAAAGGCCAGAAAAACATGCTTATATGTTAGCTCGCAAACAAAACTCAAGACACAACTCTCAAAGCAATGAAACAGTGAAATAAGTGAGAGTGTGACATAGTTATATACACTGAAATCACATGTTAAATGATGCTATAACATGCAACCATCTCATGCAAAACATGTTTAGAGGTCTAAGACACTAAACTAGTGAAGGCATTTGCACTATAACTATACGAAACATGGTTCATATGATCTAAGCAGCCCAAAACAGAGCTAAATCATGCCAAAACAGAGCCTAAAACATGCCTGAATTAAGCTAGGTTAAGCCACAAAAACATGCTACCATAGGATGCTAACTAGGCATGGAAGTGAGACATAAGGAGGGGAGGCTACCCCCTCCATTTTTGGACTTCAAAACATACTTTTTACTACTGAAATAACTCTAAATTTCAATGGTTTAAAGGGCCAAATGGTTTGACTTTAATATGCTAGAAAATGGCACAAAAGCTCACACAAACAAACAACAAGAAGGGTAGACAACCCCTTTGCACAAAATGATCTCAAACCAACATGTTAAAATACAAAAACCAGAGTTTTTTGTAGTTGAAAACCAGTCCAAAAATAGTGTAAAAAGATGGCAATTCAATTGACTAAAACAAAGCCTACAAGGTAAGTCTTTACCTCTTGAAGCACAGCACAAAATTAGTCACAAATTCCAGCTCAAACCACCCTTAGAAGCTCAAACCAAGCCTCAAAGAACCTCAGCTCCAAGATGAGGATGTTTGGTCAAGGGTCTTAGTACAAAAGTGTAGAGAATTCTCACTTTCAAGCACAAAATAGGGAGAGAGAGAGAGAGAGAGAATTCTAGAGAGAGGGGAAATTTTGCTTACCAAAAAATCCAACCTCTCAAATGAGGGAGAGACCTCCCCTTATATAGAAAATCAAGCCAAAGGCTTGCATTCATCCCTCCATACACGTGTATGGAGATGGCATTCAGTGATTAACAGCTGGTACAACTGGCAAAGAAAATATCTGAAAAAGGAGAAAAATGGCCACCGGCCACTTTAAATGGCCGTCGGCCACCTCCCCTAGCCGACCGACCACTTTAAGTTGCCGACAAGGGAGAAAAGTGGCCGACAAGGCCCTCCCCCCCCCCTCCAGGCAAGAGGCACCAAGGTTTGGTCCAAAAACAAGCACAAAGCAAAGATGGTTTAGAGGCTCAAAGACAAGGTGCTCCGCCAAGAACTTCAGGTACTCAAAACGAGCACAAACAAACACAATCATCGAGTGCACAAACGATGACGTCCAAGTCTTGAGGTCGGTCAAAAATGGGGTGTCTATAGTGCTTCAAGTTGGTCAAATAATTTGTTAACCCCATTTGCTTTAATTAAGTCTGCAAGAATTTGGGCTTCTTCCGAGGTATCAGAAGTAATTTCATCTGCCTCTTCCAATGTATCATAAGTAATTTCTGTGAAAATAGAAGGAGTCACTCAATGAAAACATAGAAGGTAAAAACAATATATATATATATATATAGATGAATGAAGTATACCTTGGTGTACGACTTGAAAAGACTTAGGTGTGGGAGGAGACAAGTTGTGATTCCCACAAGTGGACCACGGATTTTGCAATGTGGCATGATCTAAAGAGAAAAGAGTTCCTTGAGTACGTACACATAATCAAATAAAATGAGGTACAAGGAATGAATAAGAATACCCTTAAAGGTAGCCAATGGCATATGTGAGGCAGTTGGGGAAGTCCAAGGCGTAGTGCCTAAGAAAATGAAAGGTATTTAAAGAGAGAGAGAGAGAGAGAGAGAGAGAGAGAGAGAGAGAAGGAATTATACCTTTCTCTAACAGCTTGGATGACTTTTTTCGAAGAAGGAGAAGAAAAACCCACATTTGTTGGGGGCAATTTACTCATCTTAGTCGGTGTGCTGTCTAAAAGAGGGGTGTAGTAATAAAACTCATTTTCACTCTCGCTACTTCCATTGAGAGAACGATCAAAAGATTTGGTGGGAAAAGGAATTTCAACACTCTTAATGCGAATACGACCCAAGGCAGTTAATTCATACCCATCTTCCTCAAAGAGTTCTTGAGTCATATTCTCATCTTTATCTTCAAGAAAAGAGTACAGGTATGTACGAAATTGGTCCATTGGGGTTTGGTCGATACTATTGGTTGGGAAGTTCCTGTACAATCGCTGATAGACATAGTCTCTGGAAAAATCTTTGCTGGACTAGAACATTGAGGGCCAGAATCTACTTGCCCAAAGCTTAATCTCATTTTAAATTGAGAATTACACATATCGTCAAAAAGATGAAGGAGATATGAAACTGAGTAACTAGATCGGGAAAGAGCAATAGGTGGCCGACTATTATCCATTCTCTAAGGTGACGATGCTTCCAGAGCAATATGTGAAGATGATGACCTAGCTCTAGAGTAAGAAGGCTTCTTTGTCTTTCGGTCTTTAATTGACATATCTAGTTTTTTCTTGCTTGAAGATTTCGGCTGGGTAAGAGTAACATATTGAAGCACGGTAAAAGAAGTTCCCAACCACCGATTAGCATAACTCATGGTTACATAAGAAGTAAACCGAGAGCCTGGTAACTCCAATGAAACTTTTGTACCGCAGCGTAGCATATGGTGCCAATTGTAATAAAATTTAGACCACCCAGAGGGCTGCCGACAAGATACATTAAGCGATGTAGGGCACGCTGGAGCAAACCCAAATTGACGACCGTATCGGTTAGGGAAGTACAATTTAGAAATGAAATTAAATCCCATTTTAAAAGTTAAAATCCCTGGCCTCAAAGATATAAGATAGCCAAGGTGGAAAGGTGATATCCTTTCAGTGTCGACTAGAATGCCTGGAGGTTCACTTTCATGGGTAAGACCCATAAACTGACACTCCGTACAATAGGTTAGAAGAGAGTCCACAAATGGAAACTTATCAGTAAAAAATTGGGCAGCCGATTGGTTTCTAATAAACCCAACATATGGCATGAAATGAATATCAGGAATCAGACAAATTGATTGAGGATCCCTTTGAGAGTAAGTCTTAATAAAATATAGTGAAATCCATCCAAAAAAATACATTAAGCGATGTAGGGCACGCTTGAGAAAACCCAAATTAACGATCGTATCAATTAGGGGAGTATTGTTTAGAAATGAAATTAAATCTCATTTTAAAAGTTAAAATCCCTTGCCTCAAAAATATAAGATAGCCAATGTGAAAAGGTGATATCCTTTTAGAGTCGACCAGAATGCCTAAAGGTTCACCTTCATGGGTAAGAGCCCTAAACTAACACTCTGTACGATAGGTTAGGAGAGAGTCCACAAATGGAAACTTATTAGTAAAAAACTGGGCAACAGATTGGTTTCCAATAAACCCAAGATATGGCATGAAATGAGTATCAGGAATCGGACAAATTGACTGAGGATCCCCATGAGAGTAAGTCTTAATAAAATATAGTGAAATCCATCCAAAAAGGTAAGGCAAAGGACCCTAAATATTTTCCTTCCTAGGTGAAGGTAATGATGCCATTTTGCAAAGAGAATGGTAGAGGTATGCAAGAACGAGGATGGCCAGGCTAAATAAGGTTCCACAGGCCATTTTGGTGGCTACATGAAAGGTAGTCGGACGAATTTCCCCAGAAGAGTGAGGGAAGACAAATCCGCTAAGCCAACTCGTCAAAAAACCAGAAAGATACACATCATCAGGGATTCTTTCTTTTCATTGAAAACCACTAATCGAAGTTGGGGATTCATCAATAAATTTGAAAGTCCAGTTGTTAAACTTCTTGGATTGAAAAGAGCTGGCATAAATGTTGAAAAGCCCACGGCACACCTTGGATGTCTTTAACGAATATAAAACGCTGTTGGAGGGGGTGAACTCTTCATAAAACTCGCCATAGATGGGGAGGCGGCTACTGTGATGAAGGTCTCAAAAAGAGATCCTAAGTTCGCCATAAATGGTGTAGAAAGTGTTGGTGTCGAGTGACCACCGCTCTAAGAATCCTTTGAGCAGGGCAACATTCCTAGCATAAGAAAATTGGGATACATAGATTGCGGCATAAATCCCACACTTCTTCAAAATAGGGGCAAATGTGGAAAGAACGTCATTCAACCAAAAAAATCCATATAGGGGATTGCAAATGGGTAGAGATGCTGCAAACATTAAAAGAATTATCCCACTTCAATTTTTCATGTTTCATTATCTTAAGAAGAATATTAAATTCAGAGCAGTCAAGGTCTTTAGAAAATGGATGGAGGATTGAGACAGGGAATGGACCGATTAATTCAGAGTGCCCTTTCTCGAGAATCTCACAGTAGTTTCGAATTCCTGTATAGACCAAGCCTTCGGAAGCCATATGTAAAGGGATGTAAGGGTCCAACTTGGTGAGTGACAATACAGCAGTGATAGGTTTGTGCCAAATTATTTTCGGACCAAATTTATCCAATACATCCCTCTCGTCACATCGAAGATATTCAAGTGTCTTTTCCATGTTGCCCAAAACCAAAATAAAAAATAAAAAATAAATTTTTAAAAAAAAGGTTAGTTAAGGAAAATATACAATAATAATGTCATAGGATAAAGAAATTGACGAAAGCCCCTTTTGAAGGATCCAAGTCATTGGGGTGAAGGACACAATCACTGTCAAGGATTCAAGCCATTGAGGTGAAGGACACATTCACTGCCAAGGATTCAAGCCATTGAGGTGAAGGACACATTCACTACCAAGGATTCAAGTCATTGGGGTGAAGGACACATTCACTGCCAAGGATTCAAGCCATTGAGGTGAAGGACACATTCACTGCCAAGGATTCAAGCCATTGGGGTGAAGGATACAATCACTACCAAGAATTCAAGCCATTGGGGTGAAGGACACAATCACTGCTAAGGATCCAAGCCATTGGGGTGAAGGACACATTCACTGCTAAGGATCCAAGCCATTGGGGTGAAGGACACAATCACTTGCCAATGATCCAAGCCATTGGGGTGATGGACACATTCACTGCCAAGGATTCAAGCCATTAGGGTGAATGACACATTTACTGCCAAGGATTCAAGCCGTTGGGGTGAAAAACACATTCACTGCCAAGGATTCAAGCCGTTGGGGTGAAAAACACATTCACTGCCAAGGATTCAAGCTGTTGGGGTGAAAAACACATTCACTGCCAAGGATTAAAGGCGTTAGGGTGCAAGGATATAATCACTGCCAAGGATTCACGCCATTGAGGTGAAATGACACAATCACTACCAAGGATTCATGCCATTAGGGTGAAAGGACACAATCACTGCCAAGGATTCAAGCTAATCATTGCCATTAGGATGGAAGGGGCAATGATACCTACAAACAAACTCTAACGCCTCGCGTATTGCCTGCCAAAAAGGTAAAAAACCATGAAATAAAAAAATAAAAATAAAAAATCACTTGCACAAATAACGAAGGGTAGGCCTTGATTAGATTAGATTTTAAAAAAAAATTAAAAAAATGGAGACAAATTTCTACAAAAGGGATTGAAAATTTGTGAGGGTTCAGCCAAAGAAGCCAAAGGGAAAGCAGATTTTTGTAGCTTGGGATCTTGCTGTCATTTGTTCAAGGATACAAGCAGCAAGTTCTTTGGTCGTATCTACAAGCAAAGACTTTGCATACAGGCTACTAAAAAAAAATGCAATGAATAAAAGGCATAGTGCATACTTGATGAACAGCTTGATTGACCATAAAAGAACTTGTTCTTTCTTGAAGAAAAAAAAATCTTATACCCTAAAAAAAATATAGAGACGGAGGTCTTGTTTTGTTGGGTCAATTGTACATACAAGGGGTGTTGCTGCATGCTGAATTTAAGAACATGATATTCATGAACCTGATATGGGTGTCAAAAAAAATAATAAATAAATAAA
Organism: Camellia granthamiana; assembly: GCA_036172215.1. NCBI lineage: Eukaryota > Viridiplantae > Streptophyta > Magnoliopsida > Ericales > Theaceae > Camellia > Camellia granthamiana. The sequence continues at coordinate 558,495 of JAXFYN010000066.1, read as the reverse complement.
TAAATAAAAAATGAAGTTGAAAGCAACAGGGTTTTTGGAGTAAAAAAAGAGGCTTACATTGCTGTCATGATTCATCCTTTCAAGAAGGGTTTTCTATTTTTGTGGACTATGGTCTAGCAAAATTGGTATGGTCATGCTGGCCTCAGGTTCTTTAGGCCATTTAGAAAAATAATAAAAAATAAATAAAATAGAGTTTGCCAAACAACACAACAACAAACAGGTTATTGCTATTAAAAATAAAAATAAAAATAAAAAAGATCTTGTGAAAGATAAAGCATAGGAAAAAGGAGCTGTTTGGTCTGGAAAATTTTTTGCTTACATGGTTGTCTTGATTTCAAGAAGGGTCTTTGTTTGTTAGACTATGGGTTTTCTTTGTTTTAAACAAACAAGGAAGCATATTAAAAGGAATTCAAAGAAATTCTTTTCTTCCTTCTTTGAAGTGTAAAAAGAACAGCTTTTGCGGGGAAGACAAGAAAGACAATGGCCAGACAACTTCTGATGGAAATAACCTGGAAGGGTGAAGACCTAACAACTTCTGATGGAAATAACCTGGAAAGGTAAAGACCTAATATGCACTACAAAATTTGTAGAGAAAAAAAGAAAAGAAAAAAGAGAGAGGTTGCTAGAGATTTGTTGGAAACAAAAAAATATGCTAGAAGGATAAAGATTTGGGAGAGTTACGGGCTGATCCTATGGACCGGTCTTATTACCCAACAGGTCCTACCCAAAAAAATCAAACAGTGTTTTCCATTTTTACCCCTAGACTCAACACTGCAAATTTATCATTGGTTTAAACAAATTTATCACTGATTTATCATTGGCTTAAACAAATTTATCACTAATTTATCACTAGTTTAAACAAATTTGTCACTGATTTATCACTAGTTTAAACAAATTTATCACTGGTTTAAACAGATTTATCACTAGGATCTTCCCCAATATACAAAGAGAGAGACAGAGAGAGAGAAAGAGAAGACTCGGCGGCAAAGAGCCTAGATCCTAGATCTAGAGGTGGAGGCGATGACGACTATGGAGGTAGAGGCGGCAGTGGTCGGCAACGACGGTGGAGGTGGAGGCAAAGACATCGGTGGCTCGATGGAGGTGAAAGCAACGGTGAAAGTGGAAGAAGATGTCGGTTGAGGTCGCTGGCAATGATGATAGTGGAGGCAGCGGCGGTCTTTAAAAAGTCTTGATCTCACTGGAAACCATGTACAGTACCAGATTGGAGCTAAAGATAGTAGATTTGCATTGAAAATACCTAGATCTCAAGCCATCGACGAAGTTCGTCATCAACGACAACAGATTGGTAATAAAGGATTGTGGCAACAACGATGATGTCGATGGCAGTCAATGAGGGAGGATATTTGACAGAACTCAGAAGTCATAACAATGACGGGAGTGAATGTCAAAGCCCAGAGACGACCCATTTTTGACAAGGCCGAAGACTTGGACAAACAAACAAAATATAGATAAATAAATGGTTGTGCCCGTAGGCTGCCTACGTATCCCTTTGCAAGGAATCAAACCAGCGTAGTTCAGGGGCAGGACGCAAATGATATGCAGGAAGATTTTGATAATTGGACTTATACGCTACGCGAAGCCGGTTCGAAAATTCAGGATTTATGCAAAAACACAGTGTGCACAAGGCAATGTGATGCAAAGTGCGTGCACAAAACAATGCTAAGGAGATGCACAAAACAGTGCGAAACAGGTTGGAATGCACAAGACAGTGCTAACAAGATGCACAAAACAGTGCATTGCAAGAGTGAATGCACAAAACAGTGCTATACAGGTGCACAAGAGAGTGCGATGTGGCATAGATGCACAAAGCAGTGCGATGCGCAAAATAGCACGAATGAAATGTCATGCACTAACAAGTGCAGGTAAGGTGCGCAAGATAGCGCGATGATGCGATGCACAAAACAGTGCGATTGAGTGCACAAGACGATGCGATGCGCAAAATAGCGCGATTGAATGGATGCAAAATGCAAGTAAGGTGCACAAAATAGTGCGATGCGCAAAATAGCGCGAATGAGATGTAATGCACAAGACAGTGCGATGGAGGTGCGCAAGATAGCGCGATGATGTGATACACAAAACAGTGCGATACGCTAAACAGCGCGAAAGATTTTGAAATGCACTAAACAGTGCGATACGTTAAACAGCGCGAGTGATTTGAAATGCACTAGACAGTGCGATACGCTAAACAGCGCGAGTGATTTGAAATGCACTAAACAGCACGATACGCTAAACAGCGCGAGTGATTTGAAATGCACTAAACAGTGCGATACGCTAAACAGCGCGAGTGATTTGAAATGCACTAGACAGTGCGATACGCTAAACAGCGCGAGTGATTTGAAATGCACTAAACAGTGCGATACGCTAAACAGCGTGAGTGATTTGAAATGCACTAGACAGTGCGATATGCTAAACAGCGCGAGTGAGATACAACCACAAGATGCACATGACAGTGCAAGTGAGATACAAAGTGTAAGTGCACAAGATAGTGCGAGTGAGATAAAATGTGCAAGAAAGTGCGATAAAATGCATCTTCTATGCAAGTATGGGGGCATTTTTCATGCAATTTGAAAGCAAGCATATTTTATGCATGAATCATAACGATGCGCGGCACACATGCGACAACAGTGTATATAAAAGTTCATATTCTATGCAATAGAGGAGCATCAAATATGTACTCTGGTGTCTCCGATTTACCTCTCAGAGGGTTTTGCAACACACTTAGCTCGAAAAGGGGAGACCCTGTTCATATTGGCAAGAGATAACATCTGCTGCTGCTTTAATTGCCGTTCTGACTTGAAGCAGGCTTACACTTAAGGTAGAGGCGCACTCATACTTCAGTAGCATTGACAAGGCCTGAAGAGGTACATCCGGAGTACAATCACGGAATTTGCTGAAGGTGAAACACACTCAGATGCTTCAATTTTCCCTCTTTTCTTTTGCTTGGCAGTCTGGGACCATTATAGCTTCAGATAGGTCCTGGTTCTACTGTTCTCACACGCCCTGGGTTGAACCCTGCAGTTTTTGAAAGAACAAATTCCTTTTTGCACAAATGTGGAGAATGGCATAGCACTCTGAGCACAAAACTATTTTATTTTTGAAATTGAGAGATGAGTTTTCGACCAGGTATTGAGCCTACGACTGAACACAGCAAAACGACTCAATCAAGGAAATAAAAGGCACACAACCTAGACACATCGAGACACGCTCGGAACGACTCAAAGCAAAAATCGAGGCAACCAAAACAAAAGACACGACACACATACGTATTACAAAGACGAGAGACCTCTCAATACACGAGGAGCCAGTTTCTCCGGGTATTATTTCCCACCCTTTCTTATTTGTGATTCTCACATCACTCGGCCCTCAAGCTCTGTTTTTCTGAAAAAGCCCTTTCCTCACTTTTTCTCTCAACGCACATCTCTCTATTCTTCAATCTCTCATTTTTCATTCCTCCCCTGGGTGGTTGGTGGATAAACAAGAAGTTGCGGGCTCTTGCCCCTAGCATTCAGATAGATTCTTCGTTTGTTCACAATAGTGAGATTCTTCCACAGAGGGGCTGCGCTACGATTGGGTGTGTAGCAAATCTGTGGCTGACATTGGTTGATGATGCCCTGCTGGGGAGTTTGGACGTGGTTAGATCTGTCCAGATGAGGGAATGGAATATCTGGCCCCACTCCAGTGCGTGCTTCGCACCTGGCTTGATACCTCGTTGCTTGGAGGATGAGAGAGCTTTCAGCCCTTTGTTGTTAGCTTCAGTGGTGCCCTTTCTGGCAAGTATTTTGACAAAGGGGAAAAGACAGAACACCTAACTCAACTGTGCCCCTAGTTCATCATTTTGACCATTTTTTGTTTCGGTTTTCTACTAAAACAGTTTTTGACCAACATGAGAGTTAGATTAACATGCTTGTTCAATTTTTGATTTGAAATCATGCAAGTCAGGCTATGAGCACTGAAAATTTTCCTTTTTTTTGGGTCCAAGAAATGGTCCAGTTTTTGGAAAAGATGGAACAATTTTCGAGAAAATTAGTCAACCTCAGTAAAAATTCTCAAAAACTATTTTTGCAAACAGCCAATGCTTAACAAGCACGGAACCTACTCTTGAGATGCACAACCTCGGATCTAGAGGAAAATGGGAAATTGCCCCTTGTCTGGATGGCATTGCACGGCAACAGAAAATTGCCCCTTGTTTGAATGGCACCGCAGCGCACTGTATGGCAACGGAAAGTTGCCCCTTGTTTGGATAATGCCGTAGCGCATTGTAATCAGTCTTCACAGTGAAGGTCACAACCAAACTCTCGGGTATAGAGAGGGCAAAGATGATCAAAACCATTATATGGACACAATCGAATTTGGAGTGTTTTACGGCTGGACTTCAGAATGAAGTTGCCTACGTATCCCAAAGATGGGAATCAAGCCTTACGTAGTTCGGGGTTAAGGTACACTCGGGTATTAACCTCTCCTTTTTATGCTCTAACTTTTGCCAAGGCGCCTGTTGCAGGTTTTCGACCTTGCGAGCTTTGTTCTTCTTTCTTTTCAATTTTTTCATTTTTTCATTTTTTTTTCTTTTTTGTATATTTTTTGCGTTTTTTTTTTCTTTTTTTGTATATATTTTTCTTCTTTTTTCTTGTATTTTTCTCTTGCCCTAACTTTTGCCTGGGTCGCCCTTCCGGGTTTTCGGCCCAGCGAGCCTCTCAAAAGGTAAAAGTGTAACAAGTCCATGCCAAATGGTTTTGAGATTGAAGCCCTCTGTATCCAGGAGAGTGGCTGTTGTATTGATTTGCAGAAAGATCCACCTTTGGCTCTTCGAGCACATCGGATATTTTTTGCCCCTAGTTCGAGGGGTGCTTCTGATCTAGCTTTGCAAGTTTCTTTTGACGACATCTGATCCTCTTGATCTGACTTTGGTGCCTCTTGTTCGAGAGCTGCTTCAAATCTGGCCACACATGCCTCCCATCATGATAATTGATCGTTGAATACTCTGAACCCAAGGTCAAAGTTTTTCGAGAGCAAAGGGATTGACTCTTGAGGCTGGGAGCGATCCTAAGCCGCACAATCTCAAGAGCGATTCCACACAAGTCTTCGCAGGACTGCACAAAACATTTTTTGAATTTTTGAAAGTTTTTAAGGAGGCGACGAATCGCTCGCGCTGAAGACGGTGTGGAACCAATTTGGATCAAAGCTAGGGTCCTTCTCAGTACTCACACTAACAAGCATGATTTCATTCATTAAAAGGCTTAGCACGCCTCTCTTTCTCTCAGTTTGATCAAATTTTGCAAATCCCGAGGAATTCCTCCCTCTTTGTTTTCACCGCAGTGTTCAAAAAGGTTTTGAAAAACTTAGGTCAATGCAATAATTTCAGGGCACAGAAAAGACAGAGTTCTTAGTCAAATACTGCCATCTCATTTAGAATTTCTGGCACAACTGGCACACGGCAGAAGCAAACCCAAGAGTGTTAAAATCACTGCTGTTCCATTCAAATCTGTTGGCATAACTGGCTCCAAGGCAGAAACAGACTCAAAAGAAAGCAAAAAGACAAATGCAAAACAAAATGGTGATACCCGAGGTAACACCCCCGGAATCACCCGATCTTTTTACAACAGGACTAACTCGATACAACAAGACAGACCCTTAATCAAAAAAGACTGACTCAAAACAAAGAGACAGACTCAAAACAAAACTACAGAACTGACTCAACACCCAAGTCAGAAAGTACAAAAACTAGTATTTGCATACTACTCGAAACAGTGCGTGCCATTCCCACGTCTGGAGTAAACTGAGTGCTGCCCGCAGGTGGTTCATCCCCCGATCACATCACATTATCCCCCACAAGTTCATTGATCAAGTGCCGATAGACTTTGATGAGTTGGTGCGACGATGACCTTATTGTCAATCAGATCTTGTATTTCGTGGCGAAGACGGAAACACTTATCGGTGACATGGCCGACCTGCTGATGAAAGGCACAGTACTTGGACGAATCATGGGAGGGAGGAAGTCTATCTGGCAGTGGTCGCGGCTCCAGGGGTTTCAGGTACCCTTTTTTAATCAGGACCCTCAAGGCCGCTGATAGAGACATGTTCAGTGGGGTGAATACCCTCTGGCCCCGAGGTAGATAGTCCGATGTTCGGGGGTTTGAAGAAGATGCGCCAACAAAGAGGTCGGTAGGTGCTAGCCGGGTTTGCTGATCTTTTTCGAGAGTAGGGTTAGAGCTGAAAGGAACATTCCTGACATGACGACCCTTCTCCCGGCTTGCCCCTTGGTTCAAACTGCCCCCGACTTGAGTGGCGAAAGTGTCATCCACAGTTTTTGCCATAACTGCGAGGACTTGCTCTTCGTTCAATCCCTCGGCTTTCAAAGCCTCAACAGCCAACTGAAGATGTTCATGGGGACTAATGCTTGCCCCTGCCTTGCTCTTATCACTGGCCTCCACTTTGCTAAGAGATTGGCCTTCTCCCAATGCAGCCCGTCCCAAGGTTAAGGAGCCTTTTGACATGAACTCCCTAGTATGTGATGCGGTTGATGACGGAGCCAAAACTCCAAAGGCCAGATCTGCCACAGTTCTCTAAAGATCTTCGATCATCCTCATCAGCTCAGAAGTAGTGGGTTCATGGGTTTGAGATGATTGGGGTTCAGATGCACCCATCATGCATAAGCCCAGGCTCTCTGGGATAAACACCTTCGGTTTGGGCAAATGGGCTGGGGTGATATATACGCTGGGGTCGTAAGGAACGGCCAGTGTGTGGATTAGATTGAGATATGGGTGAGGTATTTGGTGATTGGGGTCTGAAGGTGGAGCTATCGTTTGGTTGTCAATGAGATTTTGGATCTCATGACGAAGGCGGTAGCAACGGTCGGTGCGATGACCGCGCTGCTGATGGTACATACAGTACTTGGAAGGGTTATGCCTGGCTGGGAGTGGGTTTGGAAGGGGTTGGGGTTCTAGGAGTTCTAGGTGCCCTTCTTCTCGCAGCTTTTTCAAAGCTTGAGAGAGACTCATGTAAAGAGGATGGAATTTTCGGGTTTGGGGCTGAGTTGAAGTGGTTGGTTTTTGGCCATTGAGGGAGGTGGTGATAGTACCTACTTCTGAGCATTTCGCAGCTGTGCTACCATCAGTAGTAGCATTGGGACTGCGAGCAACATTCCTCTTCAAAGGCTCATTATCTTCTGCAAAGATCCCTTGTTTGATGGCATCCTCGATTTGAACCCCTATTTCATGAAGGGCTGGAAAGGTAAACAGAGGTAAAACGACCATCTTTTGCAGCAACTTGCCATGCAGATTCCGAACAATCATCTTGATCTGATCTTTGTCGGAAGGTTTTGTAGTCATCATTGAGGCCTTTGCTCTCCATCTCGTCACGAACTCTGAGAAACCCTCCTTTGGCCCTTGGCGGGTGACTTCAAGATCACGAGTGGTGACCTCAATCTGTGTGTTGTAGGAGTATTGATCACTGAAGGCCTCAGCCATCTCTTCCCAGTTCTGTTTCACAGAGTTCTCCAATTTCGTATACCAGATTGCGGCTATCCCAGACAGGGTTCAGCCGAATAGTGACAATTTCTAGGCTGTGGTCAAACCCATTGGTCTCAGAATATCAGAAAACAGGTGGAGGTGCACCGTTGGGTCTCCAGAACCATCGAATCGATCAATCTGTGGCATCTTGAACCGATCCGGTAATGTCACCATTGAGTCGGTATAACCATCCTCTATATCAGGAATAGAGTGAGCCCCCTGAGACTTTTTGAACAATTTCTCAAGCTTGCTCACTTTCAACGCTGTGGGGTCCGTCTTGAACTCAAAGGGGGAGTCTGGCAAGTTGATGGGTGTTTTAGATAGCTGGGGTAGAACCGGGGGCGGAGCCGGCCCTGTTGGAATGTCCGTATTTGCCTGGACATCTGGTGTCTCCTCGGGTATCGGAACCCTTGGCGGGGGAGGAGCCTGGTGTGAAGTAGATACTCCAGTTTGCTGCTCTAGCCTGGCAATTGTCTCTACCTGTTGGGCTATGACCACAGCCTGTTGCTTGGCGAATTCCGCTTGACGGACAGCGTCTTGCTGCATGGCTTTCATACCATCCTGGAGTTGGCGCACCATCTCTTCCAGACTCGACATATTGTCCTGGTCTAACTAAGCAACCGGTATATCTGTGCCTGCTGTAAGTTCGGAAATCTCTACCCAACTGCTCAAAGATCACTGATCTGGTAGCTGTGGTACTGGTGGTCTATGTCTGACTAGCCTTCTCTGGCCCTGATTACCCTTGAACTGAGCCTCTGACCTGACAAAGTCTATCAGCACAAATCCAATGAACCTCGGAGGATATCAGAGCCTTCTGAAGCTATGGTTCCCAGACTACCTAGCAAAAGAGAAAACAGACAGCATCTCAGCTCAACTTCACTGGAACGGATATGAGCAAAGCTGAACGACTGTATTCTATTACTGATCACTGTTCCCTGAAATCACTGCCCCAAATCTGAATCTGATACCCGCAGATATAACTGATTCTCAAAAACACTGATACTGGTGCCCTCAGGCCGGATACCCAGACTCGCAAACTGGTATATGCATTCCCTGTAGAGATACACTCTAAAAGCACATAGCAAGTAAAAGAGAGCCAAAACACCCCTATGTTGGGGTAGGGTTTCCCTGTCCTATTTTGTCAGGAGCTAGGGTTTCACTACGCACGCAGCGGTTTCAAACAACCTAACATCGGGTAAGCAACCTGTCCTAGTTTGGAATGGTCACTATGGATTCCGAATATGCACTAGGTCGAATGGTCGAAAAGGGTGCCCCGGTAAAACCGGGGTTTGTGTTCCCATATTGGCAGAGCCCGCAACCGGTCAGCCTTATGGTCATGCCTTGACAAGACAAGCCTCCAGCAAACCGCTCAGGAATAGCAGATGGCCAACACGGTGTCCTAGGCGCACCAATGCACATGCAATGCAAAGAAACACATAAGTGTAGTCAAAACAGGATATCGCGAGTTTGAGTCAAGCTCTCTAATTTCCCCAGCAGAGTCGCCAGAAACTGTAGATGTCCCCCGAACGCTCCGGGAGGATGACTCCCGTTCTGTTCACATTGGGTTCACTACAGTTCAAAGGACTCAATTTGTCACGGTTCTAAATCTGAACCAAAGAGTCCAACTCTGGCAAATCGTTTTGAAGAAAAACAGATTTTTGAAAAGTAGTGCCAAACATGGACTGCTTTGCCAGATTACAGAGTCGCCACCTAAATATTTTAAAATGGGAAATTTAGGAAACCCTGACTCGGTGCCGAAGGCCACATGTCCGTCATCACCAAAGTGGTCTTGGCTCGGGAGCTTGGGTACGATCGGGGAAGGTCAGCTATGAGCACCCCCTTTCGCCCGGTCCGAAGACCGGCCTCTACTAACCGTGATATCCGATTTTGAAAACATTACATGCTCTTACCCCAATTATTAGCCTAGAATGACTATGTTATGCGCGCAGCAAACAAGTATAGACTAGATTGCCTAATTTGGAAATAAACATTGCATATCCGTTGGTTTTGAAAATGCATTGGAATTTGCTACTCGCAAGTAGGCTAAAACACGGATTTCAACGAGTTTTCCCAACTCAGGCAATCCAACCTCCACCCACAGGCATTCAAGCAGTTTATCTCATATAAGCACTTAGCCGCATGGTAAGCATACTGTCATGTTAGCATTCACACGCATGTGGTATGCTAAAGCAAAAATACTTACATCGTACTCCGTGCCAAAACAATAAACTAGTTAGCAAACGTGCATGCCCTAGTTCATGTTAGAGTGTCTAATGCATCGCATACAATCATGTAATTAGGATAGGCTCGGCTAACCCTAAAAATGGCATGTGAAATGCACTTTATTTGATGCACGTATTCAATTTGGAATTTGAAAATACAATGCAGTTTGTATGATGTGCCGAGCCCGATGCATGTTTAGACAAATGCATGGATGCACGCATGCATAGCATAAGGTATGCTAAAATAGATGTGCCCTAATCTACCATCATAAGCAGGTAAATAAAAGGGTAGAAAGAAATGGGGGTTGGAAGACATACACCCACACTCACCCACACTTATTACAAATATGCCCTCACACAGAGGGACCAAAAGAATAATACAAATAATTAACTACGCAAGCTAATTAAATATTACAAATTCACTAAATCAATTAACAAATTAACTAAGTTAATTAAAGCAGTAAATGCCTCGGGAAGAGGGCAAGATGCATCACGCGCCCGGGACCCGCTCGGAATCACACTGCCATGCATGGTTGCCTCTGTTTTCCCTGCTTTCCTCCTCCGAAGACTGCCAAAACTTCAAGAATACTTCCCTGGACACTGGAGATCACCACCGACTGGGGTAGAACACCACCGGCTGAAGGATGTGGCTACCGGCACTGAATTCATCCATCGGCTGCCAGTAGACTGCCGGTCGGCACTAAACAGTGCCGGTCGGCACAAAATGCCTGCAGAACCTGCAACTCACAACAGCAGAGGACACAACTTGCATGGCAATGTAATTCAAAGCATGTATGCACCAAACACACTCCTTATCATGTTTTTGACTCAAAGGAAGATGTGCCTCGGTTCTCGGACCACCAATCACGCATTTCCATGCATGACGGCCCAAGAAACCAAGTATGCACTTTGATTTCAAATGTCATGCAAATCAAACAAACACATAAAGCCCAACCTCTATCACTTGATCAAGAGGCAAGGCATGCATGCCAATGTAATGCAACCTAGGCATGTGATCTAGTATGCAACATGGGCATGCAAATGAACAATGTATGCTAGGCGCGCAACCTAAACATGTAAACAAACATGGTATGCAACAACATGCAACGATGGACTTAAACTAATATGGATAGCTCGCAAGCATGCCAAAATCAGTGGCCATAATCATGGAAATGAAGGCACAAACTGCGCACACACATGCATGCAATCATGGTCCAACACCTTAAGCATAAACAAGGCAACTCTTAAGCACACTTAAAGAGGCTAAGTATGGACATATAGCATGCAACGTAAGCTCTGAAATCATGTTATAGGAGGTTCCAAACCAACTAAATAAATCAACAAAGCATGCAACAATGCTCACACATTCACATACTTGAAGCATACAAGCCACAAAATGCAAACAGGCTATATAATGCATGCTAGGATCGACTCAAACAACTTAAGACAGACCTAAAGCATGGCAAAATAAACACAAAAGCTTCACAAATCTAAGCCTAAAACATGCTCGAACAAAGGCTAACAACCTAAGGCATATTAAGGCAATTACAAGGCATCACATGGTAGGTATGCTAAGCATGCACCAAACTGAAAAATACCCTTCTACAATACTGATGAGGGACCAAAAATATGACTACCCACAGTAGATGACAAGCCCCAAATCAATATACAAACATGCTCAAAATGCAATGCAAGATTAAGGCCCACAAAGGGGTATAACATGAAGTACCAAAAGGGTGCACCAAACAGCCAAAGACCCTTCATGAGACATGTAGAGGGGGGCAAAATAAGACACTTTTCAGGCCTGTTGAAGGCCCAAAAACAGAAGCATGGTAGGCTAAAGAAACATGCAAAAAGATGGGGACCAAAGAGGGTATTGAAGTTAGTCATGCATGGAGGCCCCAAACAGTATTGAGCCCTTCTTCAATGTTGAAGAAAGGCTCAAAATAAGCCTCTTTGTAGTTTACATCGAAGCTCAAAAATACATGCAACTATGGCTTAGATATGAACCAAGAAAATGCTAGTTTTGGGGAAAAGTGTGCTTACCCTTGTAGACCAACAAACCAGCACCTCTTGGACCAAGTTTTGGTGCTCCTAAGCTCTGCAAATGACCTCCCAAATTCTGGAAATGGAAGTGGTGGTGTTGTGCTATGGGTTGGTGAAGGAATGGCCCAAGAACAAGGGTGTTTGGAGGTTGAATGAGAGAGATATAGTGAGAGATGGAGGGATATATGTATCTATATCAGATATGTATCTATATCTCTGGTTTTTTGCTTAAGAATCTCTAACCTACACAAAGGAAGAGGAGGGGTGCTTATATAGGCAACAAAAAGTGCTCCAAGCTTCTCCAAGAAGCTATGCCAAAAGGGGCAAAGGGTGCAAAGGGTTCTAGGCTTCTAGAGGAAGCTAATACAGCTGGCCAAGCTTCCCCAAGAAGCTTGGCCAAAGGGTTCAAGCTTCTAGAAGCTTTAGGGGGTTCAAAGGTGCAAAAGGGTGCAAAATAGCCACATATATGCACGGGGGAGTGTGCTGGTGCATTCCAACTGGCACAGCTGGGATGCACCAGCCTTGGAGGGTGCAAAGGGTGCAAACCGGCCAGAAAAATTGGTTGTCGGCCAAAATAAAGTGCCGGTCGGCACTATTTTCTGCCGGTCGGCAAAATAGATTGCCGATAGATGATTCCTAGGTCAAAAAACGGCCGGTGGGTATGCCGATAGATGAAGCCCCGGAAGTTAGCTTTCCAATGGCGCAAACCTTGCATCAAAATTCCTCCTGTACAAAAAGTTATGCCCTTTTTGGTGAAACCGCGCAGACTCGATCCAAACGGGATGATGCCCAGCTTCAACCAATCATATCTCCTCCACCCGGACTTGGCTTTGGGAGATTCTTGAGTACAAAGTGAAGCCCCGGAAGTCTTCTTTCCAACGATGGTGGCCTCATAGCTTAACTCCAAGTATGCAATTGAATAAGCTTGATTCAGCGAGGGCCGCTCGACTTTCTTCTACCCGGATTCATGGCGAACTTCTTCTCCAACCTATTTTCTCCCCTCCTCTGCTCTTTTCTTCAACTCCAAGCCCCTAAACAAAGTGTTTTGAAGGGTTTGCCTCTCTCCTTTCCGAAGGAATTGAATCTTTGGCCTGCACATCTCTCAACACCGAGCAAACCATCAGTAATGCCCAAGTCTTGAGGGCGGTCAAAAATTGGGTGTCTACACAGTGGTGTGTGGTGAGCGATGATGGCAGCGAGGGAGGAGAACAAGGACGGTGGTTGATACGAGCACCATTGATGACAACAAAGAAGGACTTAATGGTGTCGGTAGGTGTAGTGAGGGTAATATGGACAGCTGAGAACTTAATGGTGTATTTAAAAGGTCAACAGGACTTATGAGTAATTAATTTCATTTAATGGGACTGGCTGGTAGATATCCCTAATAATTTTCTGGAAACAAAAATCTACTGGAAGGAAGAAAGCTGCAGGAAAAAAAAAATATATGGACTATATGCATGAATAGGTGCTATATAAAGTAAAAAGTCTTGCTTAAGAAAAAAGTTAGTGGTCTCTTAAAACACTCCAAATAAGCAAGAGTTCATATAGGATTTGAAATCCTATCAATGCCAATCCATTCTATTTCATTTAGACAAACTCCTAATATATATATATATATTTGTTGTAAAAAATATATATATATGATCCTAAAAAAAATAAAAAATAATAATAATAAATAAATATTTTTAAAAAATAAATAAATTTTGGCAAGTTGGAGGCCCACAAAAGAAAAGGCCTAATTAAATCTTGGACCTTACCCATCAATATCCATGATGGCCTAGAAAAAAAATCTGCTAAAAAAATCTACTATAAAAAGAAATAGTGGTGAGTTGGAGGCCCACAAAAGGAAAGGTCCAATTCAATCTTGGACCTTATCTATGACCCTTTATTAAAAAAGGACCCATGCAATAAAAGTGAAAGACCCATGGACTATAAAGGCCAATTAACCCTTTATTAAAATAATAATTAAAAAAAAGGATCAAGTCCACAAAAAGGATGCATGCAACAAAAGTAAAAGGCCCATGCAAAAAAATAAAAAAAAGGCCAAGAACCAAGGCCAAGAAATAATCCCATCCAGAATCTAAAGATAATCCACGTAGAAGTGCCAAATTGTCGTGACTGACATAGTTAAAAAAATTCACTTGTGCAAGTCATGAGAGGGCATTTGTTGGCACATAAATTTCAACCAAATTTATGTTCGAATTTTAAATACGGTCAATCAGTTAATGACACACATAAAAGCTTATGATAGGATTGTTATAGGTAATCACTTTCTAAAATGATCAACTTGATTCGTTAAAATGTACAAATAAAACGTCGTATCTCAAGGACATTATTCAAGATGCTCAAATAATACGTGGAGCCTTCAAAAGATGACACTTATAGAGCCTACAACAAAAATACCACACAAGATGAAACCCCAAAGATTAATCTGGTTAATCAGATATACGATTAATCATATAGCGCTATCATTTAAAATTCAAATGCCGCTATCATTCAATTTGAAATTCAAATTGAGGATGAGCCATTCTTATCACCTAGATGGCCCTCTATAAATATGAGGACCATCACACAAGATTGAGGATCAAAAAATCAGAGGTGAGACGATCACAGAGAGAGAAAGAAGTCGTTACAGGAAAGAAGAAAAGAAGCCTAGAGAACTCAAAAACCTACGCTACAAAACGTAGAATCGCGATGACTAAGTAAAGGGTTCCAAACCCAAGAATTGTACTTTGTATTCAAGGATTCAAAACCCATAACAATTTCAATAAAATATTTATTTTTCTAAATTGTCTTCTGTTATTTATTTTGTTCTTCATTAATCAAAAGTTTCATTTATATAAAATGTGTAATTAATGATTTGGAATACAAATTGGAAATAGGAACCTGTTATTCAAATAATCAACACTGTTTAGTCCAAAAACTAAATAGCGGACATTTGTAACATAAAATTTTGAAATGTGTTAAAACACTTCGGCTCTGTTTGGTTTAGATTTCAAAACATAATTCCACCACTAATTTGAGTGTGGTATTTGATTACAGCTTTCAAATCATAATTCTATACTCATTTCTCAAAACTCATTTCAAACTATAATTATTACTTTTCAAAACTCATAACCAAGCACACAACTCAAAACTCTTTTCAAAACTCAAAAACTTAATTTTTATTTTAAATATTTTTTATTTTTTTATTTTAAATATTTTATTTTATTTTATAGGAATATTTTTAATATTTTAATTTTCATAAAAATATTTTAATATTTTAATTTTAATATTTTGATATTTTAATTGTAAATATTTTGATTTTCGGAATATTTTTAATATTCTTAATATTTTGATTTTCGGAATAGTTTTAATATTTTAATTTTCTAAATAATTTTAAAATATTTTTAATGTTTATACGGGCCTAAAAAATGAATTGACAGAAAAATTAATTGACATAAAATAATTGACATAGAAGTTATTTGAAAAAAAAAATTTATTTAAAAAAAATTATTCAAAAAATTACTTAAAAACAATTAATTGGAAAAAAAATCATTTTTTTATTTGAGTATTTTAAAAATAGTTTAGTTATAACTATTGATCAAAAATACAGATATTGAGTTATGAGTTGTGTGTTTGATTATCAATTATAGGTTGAATTAAGTTTTGAAAACTATTTTGAAAACTCATCACCAACAAATTTTCTTATTTCACATATCACATCAAACTTTCAAAACTCAATTCCACATACAATTCAAAACTCAATTCAACACTCTATTCAAAAATCATAACCAAACAAATTTTCTACACTTAAATCATAATTCCACAATTCACAAACTCAAAATACAACTCATACTCTCAAATTATATTTACAAAACTCTACCAAACGTAACCTTCATGTTTCAAAATTTGTGCCTACAATGGGACATTGACACTTGAGCAAAAATGCAGAAGATTAACGGTCACGATTTCATGTGTACAGATCAAAGTGAGATTTAGTGCGCTTCACCAAAGTGCAGTGTAATTTACCCAACAGTAACACAAATGCTCCTCTCAGGAACAGTAGTCTCAACCAATTATGGAACCTTTTTTATGATATTGAGAGAAGTTTACTTGTATTGCAGATTTAATTCCCATATAAAATGATGATAACTAATATAAGGGCAATGAATAAAAAGCCTTCAAATTCAATAACAAACCCCAGTGCACACAAATCAAACAGAAAAACAGAAGAGAATATGATATATGCACAGGAAAACTCACCCTATAATCTATTTTCTGTACTCTGTTCTTATTTTCAGCCATACATAACTACATGTAACCATAAATATGTAACCAGCAAATATGCTTTCCCGAAAAATGATAAAGCCATTTTAATACATCATCCTTCTCATACATATCATAGAGAATATGATGGCACCATAAAGAAACTCGCTTAATGGGCACTTAAGTCATTATTCAGTGTATCAGTGGCCCCTTCTTATGCTTTCGCATTTATCTTTTCTTGTTTTGGCTAACAAGAGTAGACTATGATGTATATGCACAACAAAAAGCAATAGAGGATGAGAAACCACTTGTTTTAGCAAAACATCCTATACTATAAGAAAGAAAATAGCAGCCACAATTGTTTCATAACAGTGAAATGCTTCATCAGGCTAGACAAATCAACTACAACAATTAACATTTGTATCCATTTATTCATTTTCCAAACCATCTTACGGTCGCTCATAGATGATCTGCCACTCCAGCTATAAACATATATTCTATATATCAAGATCCACATTTGTCCACTGCCAGAGAAAATAAAAATGATTTTCTACTTCACCCTCGCTTTACATAATCTCAAAATAAAGCGTCATAGGAAATTGAGGCAAAGGTGCATTTGTTAAGAAAAGGATCGGTGATGAGATACAAACAGGCAACTAGTGGAATGCCAGGCTTTACCTCCTTCCACCTTCTAATAGAATCAATATTTCCTATATAAATACCCTTTCTTCCCTTAAAAACCATAAACCTCTTCTCCCCCCTCCAATCTTACCTCAATCCAAACAAACTAAGAGTATACAGCACAAATACTGGATTCTAAAGTTATCACATTTCAACTCCTGCCACTTCCAAAGAGAGAGATCTAGATTTGAAGTCATACTTGAGAATTGGACCCAACAAACTAGAGATCTTGCATCTCTGAAATCCCACACCTTCTTTTTGCAGAATAAATTCAATGAGAAGACTACTCAGACTCCTTAGTTGAAGCATTTTTAGAAGCAGATAGCAAGATTCATTCAGCTTAAAATTATAGCTGGATGCTTTTTCTTGATGTTTCTTCCTAGCTAACCTAGAGTATTCTAATACCTTCCATTATAAATCCCCTACTTGGGGCACAGCGGTATTGAGTAACAAGTCTAATAACTAAACAGCAGTTATCATTCACACCCCCACAAAACAAAGTGCAACAGGATGCACAATATAAGAATAGACAATGAATAAGCAGCATCTCCAGATGACATGCATTAGGCATTTGACATATAGAACAACCTGCTTCTGAATGGCCCAGTCCAACGGCCCAGTCCAACGAAAAAAATAAATTAACTACAATTTCTTCAATAGTGTGAGAAATCAACTTATTCAAAAATAAAAACAATAAAAAATAAATAAATTGAGAAACCAAACAAAATTTGGCTAAGCTACCAAATGGATTACAGATGACCCGATCCCTCAATTCCAATAACAAACCCCAGCCCACACAAGTAAACAAAACTAGCTCACCACAATAATATTTTCTGAAACTCAACCTATAATCCATTTTCTGTACTGTCTGCTCTTCTAGTTCACCTGATACTTATTTTGGCCATACATAACTACATGTAACCAGCAAATATGCTTTCCTGAAAAATGATTAACCCACTTTAATAACTTAACGGGCAATTAACAGTTATTCAGTGTATCAGTTTGCCCCTTCTTATAATTTCTTTCTTTTTTGGCTAACAAGAGTAGAAAATGATATATATATACACAAACACATATATGCACATCAAAAAGCAATAAAGGATGAGCAACCACTTGTTTTAGCATAGTATCTAATACCAATTGAAGCACTTCCAGGGTTTGACATTTTAAGAAAGAAAACATCAGCCACAATTGCTTCATTGGAGTAAAAACAATGTTTCATGAAGCTAGACACAATCGAAGACACAAACCTAAAACAAGACAACATCTCCATCTAGAATATGGACCATATGGAAACACAAATCATAGACATTTGTATCCATTCAGTCCTTTTCCAAACCTTCTTCTGGTTGTCATCCCCAACTCCAGCTATACACTGAACAATCAACGCAAATAAGATATAAAGATAGACATATATTCTATACATCAAGATCCACATATGTCCACTGCCAGAGAAACTAAAATTGATTCACAACTTCAAGTTCATCCTCTATTACAGACAACCCCCGATATAAACGATCATAGGAAATTGAGGAAAAGGTAAATTTGTTAAAAAAAGGATCGGTGAGATAAAAACAGCTGACTAGTAGAATGTCAAGCTCCCCTCCTTCCACCTTGTAATAGAGTCAATGTTATCCACATAAATATCTTTTCTTCCCTTAAAAAGTATAGGCCAAAAAAACCTATGAGCCATTTTTTCCCATTCCACTGTTATCTCAACCTAAACAAACTAAGAGTTAACGGCATAAATAATGGATTCTAAAGTTATTACATTTCAATTCTTCCGACTTCCAAAGAGAGGTTTAGATTTGAAGTCCAAGAATCCTGGTTGAGAATTGGACCCTACACCCCAGAGTTCTTGCATCTCTAATATCCAACACCATCTTCTGTTATAGAATGAATTCAATGAGAAAACCACTCAGACTACTAAGTTGAAGTATTTTTAGAAGCAGATAGAGATATTCTGTGTTACATGGACTCTTCTATTTCCCTCATAGTATCCGTGTCCACCGGATAATGACATGGGTAAGGGTGTGGAATATGTGTCCAACGCTTGTACCCAATTTAAACACTCGGATCCTTTAATTTGTTACAACATATGAAGAAGAAGAAATTCACATAAAACAATATTTTTAGCATCTCACATGAATTAGATATAGAAATTTCATATTTTTCCGGAATTGTATTTAATTTCTAGTATATTTTTACATGATTTACAATATGCAATATATGTGCAAATGATGTATGCCCCGTACCTATATCCAATTTTGGATATGTATCCCAAAATCTTCCGATTTAAATTTATGGAAGTCTGACTCTTGGAGACACACTTGCACCCAATACTCATATCTGATTCCATGTAACATAGGAGATATTCAGCTTAAAATAATAGCTGGAAGCATTTTCTTGATGTTTTCTCCTAGCTAACCTAGAGCATTCTAATACATTCCATTATAAATCCCCATACTGGGTGCACAGTTGCTTTGAGTAATGAAAACCCATGACAGATCTTTGTGACTTGAAAAGCATAATTATCATTCATATACCACAAAACAATGTGCAACAGGATACACAATATAATAACAGACCAATATGTCCAGACTCTCCAGATTTGACATACAGAACGACTTGTTTCTGAATAGCCCAGGACAAGGAAAACAATATCAACCACAATTTCTTCAATAGTGTGAAAAATCAACGTATCAATAAATGTGTGTGTGTGTGTGTGTGTGTGTGTGTGTGTGTGTGTGTGTGTGAGAAATCAAACAAAATTTAGTTTAGCTACCCAAACCTGATGAAGAACAAGTAACAAACATCTCTTTCTAAAAATTGGATTACAAATGACCCAATTAGTATAATCATATAGCAACTCGGCCCATAGCAATATGAATATGTCAAGGCATTAAAAGGAGAGTGTGTTTGAGTTTGTGTGTGCATTGACACAATGTTGAGGTATAAAGAACATACATAGTTGTGATTTACCCTCAGACATCTAAAATAGTGCTTAAAGTAACAAAAGATAGCTCACTTTTGCTTCTCACATCCTTCTTTGCTTTCACTTGCTTCTTCATAACTGTTTCGCTTTCAACTGTATGTCTTGCTCTCTAGGAAGTTGGAAGCAGAGCATTACAAATGGTTCAACTGTCCCTCTAAGACATTAGTATGTTCTTTCACTAAAATTAGGGTTTCCATGAAAGTATCAACATTGAATGAGTATGAACTCCCCTTTATTCCAGTATTCGACATTGTTTTGGTTCCAGGGTCATAAGAAATTAGCCAGTTGTTAGTTGTTGATAGCAGAACCTCACCATTCTGCCTAAATCCCAATGTCTTATTCAACACGCCTGGTAGATTAATACTGAATAGTTTAGCCCAAGATTCTGCAACTCCATATTCTTTCATCACCCATATGCAGCAAGAAGATCTGCCCATTTCTGCACCACAAAACAGAGCCAATGACTCTCCAAATAATTTAATGGACAGACCCATTGGACGCCGACCAGCTAAAGCAGGAGGTAGCGTAATCTCAGAGAATGCTTCAGAAACCATATCAAACAACACTATCAAATTGCGAAAACCACCTACCACACTTGGATCATATGCAACCCAATGTACAGCTCCATTCACAAAAGCTTGTGACCACATAAATTCAACTATGCAATACGGAGGAGCAGCAGCAGAATCTATCTCTCTCCACGACCCTATCCCTTGTGTGTAAAGCTCCACCTTCGGAGGAACTTTGAACCGATTTATATGCTCCTTCTCATACACAATCCTCACCACCTTGTACTCATGAGTCATGGGGTGAGCCCCAAATCCAAGAACAAACATATAGGGGCCTTGTGGCTTACAAGGCATGGGGAGAGTCACTGATTTCCTAATTGATGGGTTCCATAAAACAATATGGTGGGTATCACCGAAATAATCATCGCAAAGACATAGCAAACCATTGCAGCTACCAACAATTCTGAAATACCCAATTAGGCTTTTGAATGGGAACTCGAATTCCGAATAATCGTCACCGAATTTTTCGTCGTCGGAGCACAAGAGATAGTGTTCTTTCTCGTCATTATCAGTGTAAAGCCTAAGGAGAAGCTTGTCACTGTTTCTTTTTCTGTCTGCAATGGTTTGATTGAGGTGTTTGGTGATGAAACTAGGGTTTGTGATGAGAGAGTGCCATGATTTGCAGACAGATGTGAATCGAAGTAGAGATTGTACGGGTAGTCTTACAAGAATTTCAATTATGAGTTCATTGGGTATGTAGTCTGACATTGATCTAATTGGAAGAGAATACTGATTTTATAGGAATTGGAGTATAAAATACAGAGATTCTATAAATAAAAAAAAAAAAAAAAAAAGAGCTAGAATTTGAGAAAAAAGAGCAGAGTTAGATTGTGAACTTACACTCGTGATGATCCATATATACACATACAAGCCCCTGTTTTGACAGCTCAATTCTTCAAATAGTCTTGGCCGTATGCTTCAGCTTAAGCTTCAACTTCAACAGAGTATTTCAAAATTCAAACCAATGGAATAGAGAGGAGAGCAAATTCAAATCTGAAACCCTAATTTCTCTTTTCGTTCTTCAAATCCAGAATTTTTTTCCGGAGATAAAAAAAAAACAAAAAATCTTACCGTTTGACCCTTTTAATTTTAAGGAAAAAAAAAAACTCTTTAATTTTTTTAATTTTATTAATTTAAAATCTAAACTTTTTATCTGTTTTCAATATAAACTATTTATTTATTATTGTTAACTAAAATTGATAATAAAAAAAATTATTAATTAAATTCAATAAAAAAATAATATTTTATGTGTATTTACATTAAGTTTAATATCTTAAATACTTTTTCTTCATTGGTATTACTTAACGAAAATAATTAAATAGTTTAGATTGAAAATAAATCAAAATATTAAGGTTTAAAATGACAAAATTAATAATTTAAAATTCATTTTATTAAAAGGCCCAAATACTTTTCTTTCTTTTTTAAATTGTCTTTTTTTTTTTTTTGGGGGAAGAAATTTATATAAAAAACATGATAAATGTAAAAGGGAAAAAATATGAGCTCAGACTCAAATCTATTAACATCTGCCCAAAAAAAGGGGGAGAGCCCAAAGTAATTCCTCAAGCCCATAAAGGACAGTTGGCCGAAGGTTGGTCCAAACTCAAGTGCATGAGAGACAATTAAACATAAAGATATTCTTTTAGAATGAAGATATTCTTTTAGAATGAAGATATGTAAAGAAAGACGGATTGTTGGATTGAGCTTCAATCCAATGAATGAGAATACATGTCTGGAAATTCAGAAATGCAAGTTGGGACTAGCAGGGAGCAATGTTGTCCGATCAAAACCATCTCATGGCTGTGATGCCCAACAAGTTGGCCATTAGCATCTGACATGATCTTAGTTATCCAAGGAAGAAAGCAACTTGGCAATTGGACTGGTCATAGCCAAACAAAGGCGAAACCCTCCGATCAAAAGATAAACGGATGAATAAGATTTAAGCCAAGAATCTATAAAAAGGCCAACAGATAAAGCACTATGGGCAAGCAAGAGGTAATTCAAGAACCCTCTTTTCAATACAAATTGTATATTTCATTATGGTCCATCAGTAAATTGACTTAATTGTCGGAGGGTCCTCCCGACCAAATCTGGTCAGGGGTGATTACTAACATTTGGTTTCTCTTAACAGAAATAAAAGTACAGGACATGTCATCTCGTTTTTTCTATGGAGATAATTTCACATTCCACAAATAAGTTATGGTAATTAGAAAGGATAAACGAGCCAAATGAGCCAAAAAAATAATTTGTCAAGCTTGGTGTGAAAATTTTAATGAGTTTTAAAATTTGTTCAAGTTTGATTAATTAAATTTTTTAGCCAATCTCAAATGAATTTACTTACTTTTTTTTTTTAGCTAATCTCGAATAATTTATATTTCTATATAGTTTTAGGCTTATAAAATTAAGCTGAATAAACAATTGACTGTTCAAACTTAGTTAAAAAAGCTTTAACAAGTTGTAAACTGTATTCAAGATTAATTAATTTACTTAATGAACAGGGATAAGCTCTTCTTCATACTTTCATCTCTCTATACCTCCCCATATCCCTTTTGTAGGCCCTGATTTGGACCCGCACTGATAATTCGAACCGCTCATCTTGTTAGTTTCGTAATAAAAGTCATCTATGCAAAAAATAAGTTTCATCAGAAAATTATAAACTTAAGAAAAAAAATTAAATTTTATTTTATAAAATAAAAGACAAATGTGATTGTAAACTTAAACCATCAATTTTATAAAATAAAATATTTTTTGTTCCTGTGTTTATAATTTTCCAATGAAATTCATTTTTTACATTAATGACCTTTATTACAAAACTTATGAGATAGACGGTTCGGATCGTTAGTGTGTGTTTGAATTAGGGTCTACAAGAAGAGTATGGAGAGGTAAAGGTATGGAGGGAAGCGTATTCCTAATGAATGAGTTTTCAATGAGTCGATCACAAATCGAGCTCGAACTATTTGATTAATTTATATCACTCTAACGGTAATATTATTATTATAAATAAAAATTATTTTTACAAAGTTGTGTTTTAAAATAAAAAAATATATAAATTGTACACAAATTTTTTATTTGTACATTATTAGTTAGCCAAAAATTTTGGGGGGGGGGGGGGAGGTGGAATTACAATTCAGTGGCATGTCACAAAAATATTTACAAATTCATAAAGTCTAAAGTTTAAAATTTTAATTAATAATATTTATAAGGTTTGCTATCAATGTGTATTTTTTTTACACTGAATTATAATTTTTAAATTTTTTTTTCCTTTTAGGATGAATGTACAGGCTTTGTTCGGTGTTACTTCCAATTTTATTTATTTAGCCTATTACTTAAAAAAAATTAATTAATAGTGTTTAATTATAATTTATTCAATTTTTTTAGCTTATTTAACCCCTAAAAAAAATTCTTAGCCACTAATTGTAGCTTACTTTGAACTTGTAACCATTCACACTATTACTTAACTCACACGACACATAATTTTGTTTTTTTTTTTGTATCTTTCTCTCAATTCAAATCATTAAATTTTCATAGCACCCTCCTCTTCAACATTCCTCCCCTTGACCTTAACCCTAAAGCATCATTTTATGTTGTATTTAGTTGAAAGATTTGAAAAAAGATTTGGAAAAGAAAAGTGAAAAGGTAGGTAAAATGTAAATAAAATATACTTACATTTCACCTAATTTCACACACATTTTTCCTTTCTCTTTCAAAATCCATTAATTAAACACAGCATCAATGACACCTTCTTTCCAGTCTGTCATCCCACCGCTACCCTCTCTCCAATTCCATTGCTCTCATTGACAAACCCTAACGCCACAAATCTACCACCATCGTGACCCAAACTTCACCATCATGATCATCCCTTCAACCTTTCCCCACTTCAAATTTACATTTTTAGAGAGTTAGATCTAGAGATCCAATGGCAAATGGAAGAAGAATGATGATAAGGAATGCGAGAGAAGGTTGCAGTGGTTTTGAGGAGGGAAAAGGAGACTGGGGCAAGGAACAAAGAAGTATGAGGAATGTGTCATGAGGAGTGAGAGAGGGGGTTGGAGGTTGGTAGGGTGATAGTGCTGACTAGGGTTTGTAATCGCAAAACAATGGCCAGTGTCGACCGTGATGGGATTGGAGAGGTGTCTACTTTGGCCTCAATGGTAATTCTCTTGAGATAGGGGTGTAAATTTGGCCCGGCCAGCCCATGTCACGCCTTGCGAGTTCCCATCAAAATTCGGGGAGGCCGGGCCTGGCTAGCCTACGGGCTAGAAAATTAGGCTCAGGCTTAGGGGGTATTCAGGCCTTGGGCAGGCTGGTGGGCTTGGGCCTCGGCTCAGGCTTGGGCGGGCTTGAACAATTTTTTTTGTTTTTTTTTCAAAATTTTTCTATCAAAATTTTATTATTTTTCACAAAAAAAAACATTGGGTCTCAGCGCAGGCTAGGCCTTGAGTGGACCTTAAGCGAGCCAATGGAAAGGGTCAGGCGGGTCGGGCCCACGGGTCGAGCCAAGCTTGAAAATGATAGTCCAGGTCCTAGCCCAAGCTCTCGGGCTGGGCTTGGGTCTGAGCCCAAATGGGCTAGGGCCCACCCCGAGCCGCGGGCGGGTTTGAGGCCGCCTATGGGTCGCAGGCCATTTTTACATTCCTATTGAGAAATAGAATTGTATTTAAAAAAAAATTTCAAAATGGTGTAAACTAGCATAATATATGGTATGCATGTAGAAACTCCCTCTTTTGTGTCTTAATCATGAATTTTGAGCGCATTCTGAATATTTGGGCAACGTAAGTCTGAGTGATAACTTATTTAAGCGCATTCTTAATCCAACTTGTTAGAACCTTTTTCACAAACTATTAATAATTACACCAAACATATTTATAACTGAATTTTGTTTTTTTAAACTAAGGCCCTATTTGAAATTGGCTATTTCAATTGGTAAATTTTTTATGAAAAGATTAGCAAAGGCTTCGAATAATCTAAAATAATTATAATCATAAAAAATAAGACATCAAATGGGACTAACAAGTCCATCAAGTACGATGGAATGAAATGAGAGTAAGATTAGAATCACTACAACAAAAAGCATAATTGGCGACCAAAATATGAAATTTAGTCGCTGAAAGTGAGGGAAATGGCGACTAAATTGGAGTTTGTCGCCGAAAAGTAGATTTTTAGCGACTAAAAGAGCTTAGTCGCCGAACAACAGGTTTTTAGCGACTGAAACGAAGTTTTGTCGCCTAATGTAGGGTTTTCAGCGACTAAAGTTTGTTTAGTAGCCAAAAGTCACGGTTTTTTAGCGACTAAAATAATTTAGTAGCGAAAAGGTATGGTTTTGGCGACTAAAAACAGGTTTAGTCGCTGAAAGTGGGGGTTTTGCCGACCAAAATCCATTTTAGTCGCCCAAAGTAGGCTTTTTGGCGACGAAATTTCAGTTTGGTCGCCAAAACTGCTGTTTTGTAATTCAGAACCTGTTTTTTTAGGGACAATTAAATAATTAGTAGCCCAAAATAATACAATTAGCGACTAAATAATGGTTTTAGTCGCCAAAAGCTGACTAATTTTTTTTATAGTAAATAATTAAATTTTTGACATAAATTATTTGAATTAAAAAAATTATATTTATAAATATTATTTTCTAGTAATTGCGGTTTATATACTATATAAATAATATATATTGCACTATTACGCATGTGAGGTTGGGGTGGTCTAGTGGGGACCGCGTGTGGGTGAAGGCACAGTGGCGAGGCTTGGACGTCCCAGGTTCAAACCTTGGGAGCAGCCATGGCAAAATGTTTTTTTTTTTTTTTTTTTTCTGGAAAGACCTTTGGCGACCAACGAATTTAGTCGCCGAAAGTTTTAAATAATAAAAAAAAATACTATTGGCGACGAAAAAGTTTAGTCGGCAAAGGTTGAATTTCCAAAAGTTATATTGCAATTGGCGACAAAATATTTAGTCGCTGAAGACCTGTCTATTGGCGACTAACAGGTTTTTAGTCGCCAAAGGAATCCGCGACAATGTATTGGCGACAACGTTGGCGACTAAAATTTTTAGTCGGGAAAAGTGAATTTTCGAGATTTGGCGACCAAAATAGGACCTTTGGCGACTAAAAATTTAGTCGCCAAAGGTGTATTTTCTTGTAGTGAATATAAGATTTAATGGAATGAAATGTCCATTTTCATTCCATTATTTGATTGACAACATGGAATAACATAAGAATAGGATGATAATTCTCATACATACGTTTGGTTATATCTATTAAACTCACGAAATGGAATAAGTTTTTTTTATATTTATTATTATTATTTTTAACAAGCTAGTAACAAATAAATTAAAAATATATATATATATCATGATAATATTGATAATTATGGAAGTGATAGTATGAGTAGTAGTAGTGGTGGCGATGGTGACAGCAATGGTGACATTGGTAATGGTGATAGCAATGATAGTATGATGGTGGTAGTAGGTTGTTGTGGCCTTAGTGGTGGTAGTCAGGTGGTGTTGTGGTTGCAATGGTGGTAGTGGTGGCCAACGGTAGTAGAGTGGTGGTTTTTGCGATAATGATGGTGGCGGTGTGATGTTTATGAAGGTGTTAATAGTAATGGTGAGGTAGTGGTTATGGCGATAAAAGTAGTGGTGGTAGTGAGAGCAATAGTAGTAGGGTAATGGTTCTAACAAAGGTGATAGTGGTGATTTTATAGTTGTGGATGGGGTGGTAGTAGTTGTGGTGGTACTGGCGATATTGGTGGTGTGGTGGCGACCGTTGTGGTGGTTGTGGTGGCAATAAGGTAGTGATAACAGTGACAGTGGCAGTAGGGTTGTGGAATGAGTAATAGGAGAATGAAATGATGGTAATAGTTAAATAATAATATTTTTGTTAAGTACCAACAAAAAAAATAATAGTAAAATTTTAAGGTAATTTCATGATGGAATGTAATGAAATGGCCATTCTTTAGGTTGAAAGAGAGAACAAGCATTCTCACATTTTGTTAGAATAGCCATTCTAATGGAATGACTATTCCTACTTAAATAAGGCATAAAAAAAAAAAAAATGTAAAGTTATAATGAGCTTTTCATTTTCGCCCATTCCATCGTACCAAACGTGCGAAATTTTACAATTTGCGAAAACTCATGTCAAATTTGGCACAACATATAATAATATCAAATTTTAGCAAATTCAATAAGTACACTGTACCCCTATCTTTTACTAGGGGTGAGCATGGTTAGGATTGGTCCAAATTTGGATAAAATCAAGACTAATTCGTTATTTACGATTCTTAAAAAATTGGAACCAATTCAATCCGTTTAAATCGTGGAACCAATCTATTTAAATACGGATTGGATCGGTTTAGAATCATGGATTCACATAATTAAATAACAAAAAAATATATAGAACATTTTAATTTCATAAAAATATAAACATAGTATCATATTAGTTCCACAATAACAACATGTTTTTTTTATAATAGCGACATATTGTTTTAGAATTTAAACAATCATAAAAAAATTGGTTCTACCATAAATATTTAGAACATTACAAATTAAAACTAAAAATTAACAAGTAAAAGTAATAAAAGAAGATACTGTGTAGGTTTAGGTTTGTGCTTAGATTTTATATGGAATAAGAGAAGATACTATGTGAGAGGGTGTATAATATAAATATAGGCTATTTATATACAGTCCAGATCGGTTTCAATTCGGAACCGTGGGGTTCAATCTGGAACCAATCCGTGGACTACGGATTTTTTTAATTTTTCAATTCGAAACCAAACCACGGATTCAAAAAACCAACCCAAATCTACCAGATTGGACTGAACCAGATCGGATTACAAATTTTACAGATTTCTTACTCAGCCCAATCTTTTACTCAAGTTATTATAGTATAACTTAAGAAATGTTTCCCTCCAGTTCACATCGAGTGTTATTATGACACCTAAAGTTCCCTATGAATGTCAATTTAACAATCTAAATTATTTAATTTGTAAGATATTATGTGTAAATTATCCACACACAAAAATAAATAAATAAACAAGAGTAATCCGACACTCATAGGTGGTGTTTGGAAAGTTTGTGTGTTGGGTTTTTTTTTTTTTTTTTTTTTTCACTAAAAGACAAACTTTTTGCAAAACTAAAAAAAAATTAATCCAAACAAAATATCACATTCAACCACATAATCATTTCACTTTTTCTCTCACAAACATCACATCCAACCACAAAAAACCCAACTATCTCCCCAAATACCAAAAAAAATTCTCCAATAAAATCCTACAACTAAAAAAACCTACATAAAAACCCACTTTCCAAACGCCCACATAATCATATATTCTTATTATATTTTGTTTATAAAAAAATAAATAATCTAATTTCAAAATTATACTCGTCCTCTATTATTATTATTATTATTATATAAAACAAACATAAAGTAATTATGTAATTATGAATATCGTTTCAACTTAGTTTTTTTTTCATGGATGGTCTACACATAAAATAAGAAAATAAATAGTTCAAATCATTAGTGTGAGACTCATGATAGACCCATAACCCCCACAATATTCTCCAGTCCAATTGGATTTGAGAGAATCCTTTCTTTTATAAATACTGTGCTCAATGGATGAATATGTTGTTAAATTTGCAAAATATAAATATTTTTTTATTTGAATATGAATATGAATATAATGAGTTTCAAGAGGCATGTCAGTTACATGAGGGTATTTTGGGTGATTTAAGATCCAAATTCCTGAGGCGGCAAATTTGTTGTGCCTTTTACATTGAAAATACTATCATGGAACAAATAGAAGAACCTGTACATGAGCAGCAAAAATGCATGCTTTTTTTAATTTTCAAATTAGGAAACACAAGCACAAAAATTTAGTCCCCAACGTCCACTGCTACCCTACAATATAGATTAAAAAAGGTAGAGAATAAAAAATGAAAAGAATAAAAAAGCCCAATGCACGAGACTCTTAGGCCTCGTTTGGGAACAGTCTAATTTAGTAACTTTTTGGCTAATTGACTAAAAAAGTAACTAAAAAAAACTTGTATGTTTGGGATGACTTTTTGGTTAATTACGAAAAGCTGTG
Organism: Camellia granthamiana; assembly: GCA_036172215.1. Lineage (NCBI taxonomy): Eukaryota > Viridiplantae > Streptophyta > Magnoliopsida > Ericales > Theaceae > Camellia > Camellia granthamiana. The sequence continues at coordinate 529,142 of JAXFYN010000066.1, read as the reverse complement.
CAAAAAATAGAGAGAAGCCGTAATTGTTGACTTTTTGGTATGGGTTGTTGGCTTTTTAGCTAAAAGAGTAACTTTTTGACTAATTTGTTAAAACAGCCACTCCCCAAACTTGGCCTTAATCACACATTTAGAGAGAGAGAGAGAGAGAGAGAGAGAGAGAGAGCAATATAAAGTAAGGATCTGAGGGCCTCCTATGTGCGAACTGAAAAAATTATAAAGAAAATAAATAAACTATGCACAAATTCCTTCAAAGACAGAATTCTGTAACCAAATTAAACTATAACTTAAAGATTCCAAACTAATGAACACAGTTAGAATAGTTATGATATAGATCAGGTTGGTAAGCTAGTACCAACTCTGTCTTCCAGGGATTTAAAGAAACACTGATTATGCAACTTTGAATTCTCTTTCTGATATGGAAATTTATAACAAACTCAAGCCTTCAACTTCAGGTCATTTATTGATTTTATGATATTGAGAGATGTGGACTTGTAATGCAAGTTGGATTCAAATATATAATAATGATATCTAATATATGGAAATGAACAAGAGCCTTCCATTTCAATAACAAACCCCAGTGCACACAAGCAAACAAAAGCTAAGGTAAGGTAACCAGAGTAGAATATGATATATGCACGTGAAAGCTCACCCTATAATATGATATATTCTCTTTGGAATCTAATACTAAATAGGGTAATTTTACCTCTTGCTAGCCACATATAGCAGAAATATTCCAAGTAATATGAAAGTTACTTGGCAATATCTTAAATGATATGAATAGTAGGCAAGAAAGCTCAATAAAATTTTGAAGTCAGGAGGCTGCATGGCCTGAGACAGAGTAGTGACAAGCAGAGAGGAATAAAACTTGAAAGATCCGAAAAAATTCTTAAAAAACAAAATAAAAAAGTTCTTATGCTGGCTATCCCAGCTTACTTCACAACAGAGCACCATTCAATGGATGGAAATTAGAACCTAATGACATCACAAACTATATTCAGAACTCAACTGTTTAATAGCACCAGACGATGCAACACAGAGTTTAGAGGCATGGCCAATTAAGGTTAGACATTTCCCATGGTCAAAAGTTGGATTTAAAAGTAAACACAGATGGTGCTTCAATTGGTAATCCAAGACTAGCGGTTGTAGGGGCTTTGATTAGAAATAGTGCCAGTTTCTCGGTGCTGGGATTCATTCAGAAAATTGTGTGGGCTCATGCTTTAACGGCGGGTTATGTGCAGTATGGCAAAGTCTACTTTTGGCTTGGCAAAGAGGATGCAGGGAGATCATCTTGGAGATGGATTGCCAAGATGCAGTGAGTTTGTTGCAAGGTCCAAATTCTTTACATCCTAATTTCAATTTGGTGCTACAGATGAAGGAATTTGACTATAAAATCCAGCATATTTTCCTAGAGAAGCAAAAGAGTGTGCAAATCAGTTAGCACATGAGACACTACAAGGAGGTACTCACTTGCAGACCTTGCTAAGGCTGTCTCAAAGGATGCAACAAATTCTAGCTTATGAGACTCCAGATTGGAGATATTTCTGCACAAAATAAAAAAACAAAGATTTTCCTAGGCTGAAGACAGGACATTTTCCAAAAAAGGCCAAGAAGCCAGACACTGAAGCCATTAGAATCTCGTATATGATTCAGTAATCTAAACTAATAAAGAATTAACTAAATTGTTACATCTAGCAACTAATTGGGATGTATTGGAGGGGACTAACAAGACAATTTTCAAATAATAAAAATAATAATATGACACGAATTTCCAAGAACATGGCGACAAATAAAAAATAGGAGCAATTTCACCTTACAACCATGTGGTTTGGGCCATGTGTGCATAAGCTCCCTCACATTAAAAAATAATCAAGTAAATCCCCATGGTTTCTGGACTAAAAAGTACCACTAGCTTCCGTTAATGGTACTTGTAAATTGACATTAATACCCTCATCATCTTCATCTACTCAATGAATGATTCTTTTCCCACCACCATCCACTGTGGTTTTTAATACCTTTCGTTATAAATCCCATACTAGGGACAAAAGGGCTTTGAGTAACGAAAACCAATAACACATTTTTGTGACCGAAAAGCATAATAAAAATAAAGTGCAACAAGGCATTTGACAGAATCAATCACAGTTTCTGAAAGGGTGCAGTCCACGAAAAAATATTAACCACAGCTTCTTCAATTGTATGATAATCAACTTGTTAAAAAAACAAGGTGAGAAATCAAACATAATTAGCTCCTTAAAACTAATGAAGAACAAGTAATGAACATTGGTTTGTAAGAAATGGATTACAGGTGAGCCAATAAAACAAAGCAATCTGAACATGTTATAGCATTCAAAAGAGTGAGTTTTTGTGTGTGCATTGACACAATTTTAAGGTTTAAGGTTATTGCATGGTTGGGATTCACTCCAAGATATCTAAGAGGAACAGAAACAAATGAGGGAAATTTAGTGCTTAAAGTATTGAAAACAAAAAATATTGATTTTGTTTCCCACATCCTTCTTTTCATTCACTTAATTTTTTTCATAACTATTTTATTGTCAACTCCATCCCCTTCTCCCTTAGAAGTTGGAAACATAGCTCACCTGTCCCATTCAGACAGCATTTTCACCTTTCACTAAAACTAGGGTTGCCATGAAAACATCAACATTAAATGAGTAAGAATTCCCTACAGTTCCAGTATTTGTCATTTTTTGGGTTCCAGGGTGATAAGAAAGCAACCAGTTCATATTCGTTGATAATAGAACTTCACCATTCTTTCTAAATCCCAATGTCTTGTCCAACACATCCGGTAGATTTATACCGAATAGCTTAGTCCAAGATTCCGCATCTCCATATTCTTTCATCACCCATATGCAGCAAAAACCTGCGCTAATTAGTCCGCTCCAAAACACAGCCAATGATTCTCCAAATAATTTAACGGACAAGCATGATGGTTGTTGATCGGCTAAAGTAGGAAGTAGCATCATCTCAGAGAATGCTTCAGTACCCATATTGAATGACAATATTAAATTGCGAAAACCATCCACCACACGCGGATCAAATGCAAACCAATGTACAGCTCCATTCACAAAAGCCTGAGACCACATAAATTCAACCATACAATACGGAGGAGCAGCAGAATCAATGCATCTCCATAACCCTGTGCCTTGCGTGAAAAGCTCAACCTTGGGAGCAAAATGAGAAGAATAGGTAGTCAAATGCAAAAGCCTTACCACCTTGTACTCATGAGTTGTGGGGTGAGTACCGAATCCAAGAACAAACATATAGCAGCCTGGTGGCTTACAAGGCATACGGATAGTTACCGATTTTCTAATTGATGGGTTCCATAGAACAATTTGGGAAGCATCACCAATGGCACCATAAAAATGATCATGGGAATAATCATAATAATCATCACATAGACATAGCAATCCATTGCAACTACCAAATATCCTAAAATACCCATTTGGGCTTTTGAATGGGAAAGGTAGTGCTCTTTCTTGTCATTATCAGTGTAAAGTCTAAGGATAAGCTTGTCACTGTTTCTTTTCCTGTCTGTAATGGTTTGTGTGGGGACATATTTTTGGGTAGTCCACGTGGCTGAGGTTGTTAGCCGAGGTACCACGTGGGCGGACCATGATGCCGAGATATGGTGCAATAATAGCAGAATCTAAGATATTTGGATAGAGGACTAGAGTCCTAAATGAAATCAAACTACCTATTTGGATAGAGATGAGACTCTTGAGAAAGTTCATCTTAATGTGAATAGTGTGAGTTGTGATAGATGTTATCCTTGTAAAGGATAGAGTCCCATGAAGTAAGACTTCTAGAGAAAGTTGGACACTAACCACTATAAAAGTAAGGCACCCCCATGGGTCTAAGGTATTCTTTTTATGTTATGAATAGTGAGTTAAGCACTATATGTTATCTTTGAGAGATATTGATTACTGACTTGATCGTCGAAGTGCCCTCGGGTGGACAAACCACCGCCGGATTCTTATCTTTTTGTGACAGGTTGTTCGGGTTTAATCAATTTTGCTGGTGCTCTCTAGCTGAGTTCCCCCTTTGGTTGTGTGGTCAGAAATCAACACCTACAATTTGGCGCCGTTTGTGGGAACTTAGTAAGGATTGATGGCCAACAACAAACATGAAGTGAGAATTGGGGACGACATCCATAGCGAGGAAGAGGAGCATCTGGATCCTAACATTGAAGGAGGGGACTGTAACGGAAGAATATAATAAGTGAATCTTAAGGAAAATAACGTCGCCAAAGGCCGAGAAGGAAACAAGAAGGGTAGCCGAGACGAGTACTACCATGAAAGTGACTTTGAGGCATGGAGGGACAGATACCAGAGAAGAGACGAGGAACTAAAAGACATGGCGAATAAGTCGACAGATTTACAGACAGTGGTCAACTTCATGATGTAGAACAAAGTGATGCGGCCAGCATTCCCATTACAGGACGCGTCGACACCAATAGCCAAAACTGGTGCCTAGAAGACAATAGCTCAACCTAAGTGAGTGGATCCCGGATTCCAGATCCCGGATTCCAGAGCCTAGAGGACAAGATCTCGGCCTAGATGATTAAGTCCGAGAAGAAAAGAGCTCAGCCTGAGTGAGCAGATCCAAGATTCCAGAAGACAAGATCTCAGCCTAGATGATTAGGTCCGAGAAGAGAAGAGCTCAACCAAGTGAGCAGATCCCAGATTCCAGAAGACAAGATCTCGGCCTAGATGATTAAGTCCGAGAAGAAAAGAGCTCAGCCTAAGTAAGCAGATCTTAGATCCTTGAAGATAAAAAGGAAGCACATAAGTTCAGATTGAAGTCAGCCAGGTTCTGCCTGTCGGCAGAAGGCCATCTATATAGAAGAGTTTTAACTAGACCTCTATTACAATGTGTACATCCTTTCCAGGTTAAAGACTTTTTATATAAGGTCCATAAATGAGTATGTGGAAGCCATGCAGGGGGCAAATCCCTTGCCCAAAGAGTAATATCGCAAGGATTCTTTTGGCCTTACATACAAAAGGAAGCTGATGCCTATGTAAAAAAGCATGAAAATGTTGTTGAAATCCACCTGTAATGTGCAAGAGAAAAACAATTCGGCTGGGGGCATACCAGTAACAACTTGCTAGGGCTTACAACAAGAAGGTTAGCCCAAGAGAGTTCAAGGTTAGGGACCTCATCTTGAGAAAGATTGTCGACAATAAGAAGGATCATAGGGAGGCCAAACTTGGCCCAAATAGAATCATCTCGGTTGCCAGCAATGGGGTATATCAGCTAAAGTAATAATAAAATGCTAGTCTGATTTTTGTGAATTTGAAATTTGTGCGATAGGACCGACCAGTCCTATGACGATGTTTCTGAATGAAACATGACGAATAACTTAAACTTATTATATGGCAGAGTTGAATTATACTTGCATATAATAGAGTTGAACTAAGTTGGCAATGTTTCTGAATGAAACATGACGAGAAACTTAGACTTATTATATGGCAGAGTTGAATTATACTTGCATATAATAGAGTTGAACTAAGTTGGCGATGTTTCTGAATGAAACATGACGAGAAACTTAAACTTATTATATGGCAGAGTTGAATTATACTTGCATATAATAGAGTTGAACTAAGTTGGCGATGTTTTGGAATGAAAACATGATGAGTAACTTAGACTTTTTATATGGCAGTTGAATTATATTTGCATATAATAGAGTTGAACTAAGTTGAATTCACCTAGACTTGCCATGTCGGCAGAGTTAAACTCAGAATGGAACTAAGTTTGCTTTAGAGAAACCAAGGTTGAACACCTCGGCTAGTCTTTGTTTGAATCAGACTTCGGCGAAATTGAAGATGCATGCTTAATGTGAACATAAGTGACACTTGGGTTCACATTAGGAGGCAGGAAGCAGGAATAAGGAATATGCTTAACACTTGTTGAAATTTTTTATAAGTTGGAGTCAGCCAAGGTATCCAGATAAGGGGACACTCGAGTTGTTGGTTACCCAAGATCACCAACCAGTTCGTCACACCTGGAAATATTGGAAGGCAGTAAGTACAAGTAAGGAAACAATACTTGTTGAATGTTGTTTAAAGAATTTTTATAAAATGCCCGTTGGCCGAGATCACAGTAAAAGGTGAACTCCGAGGTAAGTTGGTCCGAGGTAGCAAACTAAGGGTGTACCCGAAATGAAGTGGATCCGGGGTGGTATGTGTTAGATGTGTTATAACCCGAAGTGATTACACAGTTAAAGTATACTTGGGAGAAATACAAAAATATTCTAAGTATGGAATCATACAAGACAGTAAAGACAGAGATTGAACACTTAGTCAAAAAGAGGACTTGCATTCAAAAAGACAACTTGTTTAGATACAAAAGAAGGCACCTCGGCCCAAAGCAAAACAAGATATCAAGATGGAATTTGAATCCACCCTCAAATGATAGATACTACAGGAAAAGGGCGTATATGTCTCTCTAGGCATCATGGAATCCTCCTCCCCAGCCAACCTTAGATGAACGTCGGCTGGAATGAAGAATTCCTGATGGAAGTATTCTAGTTTATTGGAGAAGTTTACCCTTTATTTGAACATCTCCATGACCTCAGCTAGGGTGAATTTGGCAAGGAAAGTTGGACTATGTGGGTTAAAGACCTCGGCGAAACCCTAAGGATTGCTGGGTTATCAGTTTTAGGGTTCTAAGGAAGGTTTGGGGGAAAAAATTGTTTTAGTTTTCCTAAGTGTGGATTCTAGCAAATCTCAAACCTACGTCTATGCAAATGTACAGGATTCAGAGGTAGCAATCTACTAACAAGCAAGAACAGACAGAAGAAACATGTCTAAAAATCATGAGACAGTGATCAAAGACTCAAGAACACGAGAAAAATAGAGCATTGATAGATTTAGGGAATGAACAAAATTGATAGAATTCGATGACAGTGTGCTAGAAGATATGTGTCAAATACATAAAAAATGTGAAGATGAGCTCAAGAACATGAAGGACAAAATATGAGTCAAAGTAAGCGAAGGCATGTAGAACAATGGGATTCGAATATGAATAGAAGATGGAAACGTAGATACAGATACAGATACCGTGTGTGATGTGTAACAATCCACAAAAGGAATATATTTGAAAATAGTGGAGAACTGAAGTTAAAATAAAAGAAATCAAGAACTTGTTTATTTTTGGTTTCTGATGATATGATACTAGGATCTTGATGTTCTTGAACTAGCAAGTCATGATCTCTGCTAGTAATGTGATCTTTGTTAAGATGTTGGACCTGGATGAGATAGAACATGATGGTTCTTGATTCTTGATTCTTGACGAGTGGACATATGAGTCCTTATTTCCTGGCACTGACAAGTCACGATCTCGGTCGGAGGAGTACATGTATAGGTTCCATCACCTCAATTTGTTGAGGTAATAGAACCTAGGGGCAGTTATGGGGACATATTTTTGGGTAGTCCACGTGGCCGAGGTTGTTAGCTGAGGTACCACATGGGCAGACCATGATGCCGAGATATGGTGCAATAATACCGAAATCTGAGATATTTGGATAGAGGACTAGAGTCCTAGATGACATCAAACTACCTATTTGGATAGAGATGGGACTCTTGAGAAAGTTCATCTTAATCTGAATAGCGTGAGTTGTGATAGATGTTATCCTTGTAAATGATAGAGTCCCATGAAGTAAGACTTCTAGGGGAAGTTGGACATTGACCACTATAAAAGTGAGGCACCCCCATGGGTCTAAGGTATTCTTTTTATGTTCTGTCTAGTGAGTTAAGCACTATTTGTTATCTTTGAGAGATATTGATTATTGACTTGATCGTCGGAGTGCCCCTAGGTGGACGAACCACTGCCGGATTCTTATCTTTCTGTGACAGGTTGTTCGGGTTTAATCTATTCTGCCGGTGCTCTCTAGCTGAGTTCCCCCTTTGGTTGTGTGGTCGGAAATCAACACCCACAGTTTGATTGATGTGTTTGGTGATGAAACTAGGGCTTGTGATGAGAGAGTACCATGATTTACAGATAGATGTGAATCGAAGTAGAGAATCTATAGGTAGTCTTGCAAGAATTTCAATTAATAGTTCATTGGGTATTTAGTCTGACATTGTTATTAGAGGAAGAGGACACTGGTTCATAGGATTGGGGTTTAGAGTTGTAGAGAATCAATGAAAAGCCCAAGAATTCGAGAAAGAGAGTACAGCTGGATTGGCAACTACAGTTATGATGATCCACGGATACAAGCCCTAGATCAAGAAAGAGAGAAGAAAACGAACCCGGAAAAGCCCTAAACCTTTTAAAAGTCCTGATTTATTGTTTTTAACCTACAATAAAGTCTTGCTTTACGTTTAACCCATGAAGTCATATTTTAAAAGAATAATGATATATGTGTCAATTAGTGTACTAATTATTGTATTAACAGATGGTGTAGTATAATTTTAGAGATTTTGAGTATTTATAATTTGTATAATAAGTAGGGTCAGTAATAATGACATAACACTAGTTGGTACACTAATTAATATATTAATTGATACATGTAATACTATCATTTAAAAATATTTATGCATATATAATTAAAGGCGTATAAAATTTAGAGGCGTCAATTCATGGAGTGTTAATAAAAAATTATTACAAGTAATGTTATTCTCCAATCACTAAGCATTATGTTTCTTACTTCAGTATAAAATTATGGGTTCCACTTCTATACCAATCATAAATTTTTTTGATAACTACCTAACCATACTTCAAAAGCACTAGATTATTTTTCTTATTCAATTGGGAAATGCTAATGTGACTGTCACGACCCGAACCCGCCCCTATGGGTTAAGGCCATAACCGGCCAGTAATCACGAGATTACCTACGGCCTCAAACCAAATAAGACAAAAACTCATCAGAGTAAATGGGCCAAACGGAAGCAAATTTAAAACTTTGTCCATAGAGCCGTGCTTATATGCACATCATAACATGCCATACATACATACGTTAATAACTCACAACAGAAAGTATAGTAACATAAAGTTCTATACAGACAGGATCATTCAAATCTAAGTCAGCCAAAACAAAGCTATATACAGACGTACACCAAAGTCCTCGCCAACGTGACAAAATAACATAGAATGGCAGAACGGTGAAGACGTGTCTCGTACGTGAGACGTAAGGGCTGACTCTTTAAAACCTTAGTTGTTTCATACAGACTTCACTGAGGTTGGGTCTGGACCTCTCTTGGCTCACCTACAAACACATGAATGAGCGTGAGCGAAAGCCCAGTGAATAATATCAAATAAAGAGAATACATTGGAACAATATACATCAGACGGCCTTAGGCCCAATTCATATTTCTATCTAGCATATAAATAGATATAGATCATACTGGCCTCTGGCCCATTCATTCTATCATGTCAGACTAGCCTTTGGCCCATTCCCACTTTCATGTCAAATTGGCCTTCGGCCCATTCAAACTTTCATATCAAACTGGCCTTTGGCCCATTCAAACTTTCAACCATGTCAGACTGGCCTTCGGCCCATTCATTCATTCGTATCAAGCTGGCATTTGGCCCATTTATACTTTCGTATCGAACTGGCCTTTGACCCATTTATATTTTCGTATCAAACTGGCCTTTGGCCCATTTATACTTTCATGTCAAAACGGCCTCTGGCCCATTCATACTTTCGTATCAAACTGGCCTTTGGCCCATTTATACTTTCATGTCAAAACGGCCTCTGGCCCATTCATACTTTCGTATCAAACTGGCCTTTAGGCCTTTCAAACTTTCATCTCAAACTGGCCTTTAGGCCCTTCAAACTTTCATCTCAAACTGGCCTTTAGGCCTTTCGAACTTTCATATCAAACTGGCCTTTAGGCCTTTCAAACTTTCATATCAAATTGGCCTTTAGGCCTTTCAAACTTTGTCCACCATTCAAATTAATGAACTTTACAAAACTTACATAGAAGTAAGCAATTGGACAATGACATATTTCAGATATTACTCACAATGATCGGCTTGTGGTTTTGCCCTGGAGCTTGACCCTACACATCATATAGCACATATGGGTCACAAACGATTCAATCCGTTTTTCAATTCACATATTTCTCTTTAGGCTTCATTCTTATCTCTTTAACCCAATTACAATGCTTAATGCATGTCTAAGAGTGCTTGCAAGTGAAAGAGAACGGAAAACGAAACACAGAATACACTTTCAAAATTTCAGAAAACAGGGTTCCCGTTCGAGCGTGGGATTCCCCACTTGAGCAGACCCATTGGGTCTACAAAAGTGCTAGTTGTATTATTTTTACGCTTGAGCGTGAACTCGGACGCTCGAGCGGAAGTTCATCCTACACAGCTCCCCGCTCGAGCAGACACCATGCCTGCGAGAAAATACTAGGAGCTCAAAATCCCCGCTCGAGCGGACATCGAAAATTCTGGGTTTTCCAGAATGGTTCTTGAGCTCGAATTCAACACTTTAACCAACATTTCTTGCATGCCATGGCTCAAATTTCACATATACATATTCTAACATGGTATAAACACTCAATTACAACATTTTGAAGCTCAATTTCACAATATAATCACATGCATGCCCCAATCAACACCAAACTCATTTTCAACATAACAATTCCATGCATTTCAACTCATAATTCCATAAATTGTATATGCATGTGGAATATAACTCCCATTTCAACTTACATGGTGCAAATGGTGATTACAAACATGAGCTTTAACCAAAATCCTACATGGATTACACACATTGTGCTCAAATATGGAAATTCATAGCAATTTCCTACATGCATGCATCAATTGACTTCAAATTCATCAAATACTACACAATTCCTTCACTTGTGGCACAATTCTTGCTCTTGATCATTAATCAACTTTCATTTTACAAAATCACAAACTAGAATCCATGAAATACTCACCTAGGAGCTTTAATTCTCACAATCTATAGCAAATTCTTGAGTAATCTTCAAGACTTCCAAGATTCAAGAGCAAAACTTAGATGATCTCCCTTTTTTTCTCTCTAATTTTGGGTCTCTCTCTCTATAGAGAGTTAAATCAGCCAAAATGGACAAAAAGAGGAGTTGAGTGTGTATAATGGCCTCTTTTTAAAAGCTCTCTTAAATACATTCCTTTAATATAAAATAATTGGGCACCATAACATTAATTTAATCCATTTAATTTGGTCCAAATCAATTTTTCAATCAAATTTCACCGTAGGCTTTAAAAATTACACCAATCACAATGGCGCAGTCAATTTCGGTTTTTACGGACGATAAGGCCTTCAATTTAATTTCCAAAGTGGATAATCAAACAGATATTCCTACGGTGAACAGATAGAAATTCAAAACCACATATTTTCACACAAATGGCACACGAAATCATATTAAACACATAATCACATTCAAAATAAGGACCAATTAACATAATACGGAACATGGTTATCACAGTCTTTCCTTCTTTAGGAAGTTTGGTCCTCCAAACTTACTTCACCTTTAGTCGAAAACAATTCGGCACACTTCTCATTCAACGGTTCCAATCCTTTTTGATAGTCATTTACTTAGTCTCAAAATCAAGCAACACTCTATTCTCAATCAATCGGAGACTTACCTTTTCCTCTATACAAGACTTGTATGGTGTCACACCGAATTAGAGTGTAAGTTGTCGTTGTAAGCAAGGTCTGCCGATGATGGATAGATCTTTCCAACTTCCTGAAAAATCTAATGCACATTTTTGGAGCATTCCTCCCAAAAATCTAAAAAGTTCTTTCTGATTATACCTCAATTTGCGGATGGAAAACAGCGCCGAATCATAATTCAGTCCCCATTGCCTCTTGAAGGCTTGTCAGAATTCAAACACATTTTAGAATTTCTATCTAAAACAATAGATACTAGGACCCCATGCAAACGAGCAATCTTATCGCTGTAAACAATGGCTAGTCTACAAGCACCACACAAAAATTTTACAGGGAAATGAGCAAACTTAGTAATTCTTCATACAATAACCCAAACGGGACTTATACTTGGGTGCTCAAGGTAGCCTCACAATGAATTTCGTAGTCACATATCCTTATTTCCATTTCGAAATAAAGAGAGATTGAAGTAGTTCCGCCAATATCTGATATTCAACTTTGACTTGTTGTCACTGAAAACATTTAGACACAACTCAACAATTTCCTTTTTCACAATAGGTCGCCAACATATTTATTTCAAACGCCCACTAACCTTTCCCTAGAAGTTCGGTCCATTTCCTTGTCACAGAAGTTCAATTCGTTCTTCAATAATTTCGCAATTCACAATCCAATTCAGTACTTAGTTTAGTGACTCATCACGGTTATCCAAGATCAATCAAAGTGGATCTAGACATTGATTCCCGAGTCAACAAAGATAACAATGAAGCAATCAATTACATGACATACGTAACTCATATATCCCCATAGTACCAATTGTAAAGCACAATAACACCGATGCAATCGACTTCTAATATAATACACGTGTTCTCAATTCATTCAACAGTTTACAGTTTGCAATTCAGTTCAATATTCAATTCCCTATTCCATCGAGTCTTTCCACATTATCTGATAGTCGTCAAAAGCATAAGGCAATTCATATATTAATCCCCATGGTGTCTAAGATATTATCAGGAATAGTCAATCACATGTTGAACACAATTTACACATCCTCAGAGCCCCAATTGCAGAATATAATGGTACTGAGCAGTTATCTACACAAGGCGTACTGAATTCACACACTTTCGGATAATCAGGGTTTTTCAAAGCTTCTTGGATGTTAACAACATCTACATAATACCAAAGGATGACATTCCGGACAAAATAAGGGAATAATTGTCTCGTAATCAAAGCACACCCGTTCACGACCGTCGGTGGCCGATTCGAGATCGATTAGACAAACCCACCCGTACAAAACTGTCGGTGGCGAAAGAGATATCTCAACAAGGGTGCTACATAGGCTTAACGACCCCTAGTATGAAAGGACGTCTCAAGAATGTCATCAGAACAAACACATTACCACCCATCATAACCTGATTTCCCAAAATCCGATAACACTGAAGCAGACATATGAAACATATTCTGATTAGTCGAGGATAAATATTTAATACTATTTACAATCAAATCAATCTGTTGTCATCGGCGTCCATAGCATTAAATAAGCAAGAATATGACAATACACAAGCATTGTTCCTTAAGATACCCAATCACTGGATTTGCACAGTTCAGTTCATTTATAATACATATGTCCTCAATAGTTGAGGCTTCACAGGTTTTCTCAGATATAGATACTATTTCTTTTATCACCCATTTTGCATTGAAATCCTGAGAAAATAAACGCTAAATTTAGGCTCAAAGTGGCTTTTTATCCTATTATCATTGAATATCATTTGGGCAAGCGTTGTGGTTGAGTTAGAGCAGAGCTGGTTTCACTGTCAACAAACATTTCAACAATCTTTTCTTTATCTTCTTCTCTTCCATACGTTTGTGGTTGAGTTAGAGCAGAGCTGGTTTCACATCTTTCACCAATTCAACTCGCTTCTTCACAACCACCTCATGTAAATGAAACTTCATCTGCCCTTCAGTTGTTGCATTTAAGTTCTATATGGTCTCTTTATCCTATTTTATATCTTGTGACGAAAATGTTCTCAACAAGATAACAAGTGAATGAAGAAGCGCTCACCTTCTTCTTCAGAGAACCAGATTTCCATCTCAGAACTTCTGTTGTGCAATCATCCTGTAGACACCCTAGTTTATTCGACTATAAGATTCGGATACCTCCATGATATCCCCAATGAAGAAGAAAGAAAGAATACTGTTCCTTAGAAAGTGAGAATCTAGAAATCTATTGAACAGAGTGTTTGTCCCAAAAAATAGACTATCAGAAGCCTGTTGACATGCGTCTGTGTTGCCCGGCACACACCAGAAAGAAACTAGATGTGCCGCACTACAAGAAAGCAACATAGTACAAACCAGGAGCACGGTGGCGCGCCATGTGGCCTTTTGGCACATGCCATTTGAAAGTGGCGAGCACCATCTTGTTATGCTGCGTGCCATAGTGGCTCTTCTTGCGCCATCTTCGCCCAGAAAGCTACTGTTCCTGTCCCATCAGGTCTAGTCTAGTTGACTTTGGCTCGACTCTTCAAGCCATTTTGTCTATAAATAAGAGCACTATTCACCCATTTAGAGAGAGAGAGAGAGAGAGAGAGAGAGAGAGAGAGGATCTTCACTCTTTTGAATTTATTTTTAGTTTAATTATAAAACAAGATGATGCTTAGTAGACACTAACCAGATGGTTACACTAAGTGGGTGCTTTGCACTTTCCCACTTAGTAACTTAGCCCCCGAGCTCATTATCTCTAGGTATATGACGAGACTGGTGCCTATCTTTGGAGGCTCATATATGTGGTTTTCTGGAACCTATAACTGGGTGGCAACTCCTAAAAAAAAAATTCCTCAGAGACCTCCAGTTGCCTTCGAGAAGCCATTGGTTCCTTTCTTATGCAAAAGGCAGCCTAAAAAACCCTGCGTCCACATATCCAAGATGTTATCTACTTTATAGGTTGCATCATTGAGTTTTCTCAACCAAGTTTGTATTGTTTTGTCTCAAAATCACCTTTGGTCTGCATCATCAAAGACAACATGGATGATGGACAGAGTGTTTGAAAGCTTTTTCATCTCGTTGTCAAGCACACAAAGCAAGCCCACATCTCCTTCTGGATTAAGGAATTCAAATTTTAAAGCACAAATGGAAGAAATGACACAACCATGGTCAATTGCTGTCTGGATTCAATCTAAGGTCTCTAAATTGTAAATGCTTTCCAAACTGAATGCCTCGAGTGAGTGCTATGTATCCACACACACACACATATACACACACAAAAACAAAAAAACAAAAAAAGAAGTGCTATGTATCAGAGAGAAAGGGTTACATAATAATTATCCGAAGACAAATGGGCAAAGACTCATTACCTACTGATGAATTATAGTCTTAATGAATCAATAAAAAAGTATACAGAAACAGGGGCAGGGGCATCTTTTTAGATAACTATTTGGATTTTGATGCAAGGGGGTAGACTTTTATTAGAATTCATTGGGTTGATTATGGTTGTAAGGTTTCTACTCCGAAATTTACCAGGAAATTCTTCAGTACACATGTGCCTCACTTAGATCAAAATTCATGAAAGGTGAACGCAACCACTGACTGGTTTTGCAATTCTCGGTCCCTTGAGTCTCAGAACCACGAATGACACTACTCAATGATGACATTGTTACAGCAACGACTTCAACTGACTTTATAGCGCCCTTTTTCATGCGTGATCTCCCCCTTTGTGGAATAGAATGTCGTTCATTATTTAATGCTTTCTGAAAGTCATTCATTATTTAATTCTTTCCCGTCCACCAATTTTACTCATTTCTTTGCAACTGCCCTTGCCTTTGGTGTTGTCAATTTAGATGATCTATTTCCATATGGTATGAGGAGTGAATTTGATTTTCTCAAACATGGAGCTTCCGTTGCTTCTTTCTCATTCATTTTCCCTATCCCATGCTCATCTTCAAACTTCGTGGAATTGGCTAGACCCTTTTCAATACCACTTACATTAAGGTTGACCATTTCAATGTCAATGCATTGCTCCCCTGATAGTTTGCTTGGTGGTGTTTCAACATGTGCTCCATCAAATGGCATGCATTGTTGTAACAACTCAAAAATTTTACCAACTTGCTTCTATACTTTGGTCAGTCATTCATGATTGTGCCTTGTGTCTTGTAGCAAAAGGGCATGAATTTCGCTGACTTGCTTCTCTAATTCAGCCAATTGGGAGCCATCATCGTTGCCACTTCTTCCCTCATTCAAAGTTTGTGCTTGCGACTTTTCATTATGCACTGGCAAAACCACCTACTCGTACATATAAAATAACTAGTTAATGTCACATGTGCAATGTAAATTAAGTTACAATTATAAAAAGTCATGTTGTAAATGTTTACCTCATTATTCAAATATCCTCCCAAATCTTGAAGTTGATTCATACCCTGCCTAATTTCCGAATCACCCCAGTAGGACAAGCAAGGGGTGGGGCTAGAAGCAGCCACCAACTCCCTTTTGAGAACAAATCGATCCAAGTAAAATAACTACATGACAAAAAAAACATGCCATCTTAATGTGTGTTAGACAATATGCAATTAAAATTAATAGATGAAATAATTACATATAAAGAGTAGGTACTGAAAGAGAAATGAAAGATAAACACTACTTTGAGAGAGAGAGAGAGAGACTGAATTAGTCAGTATATTGATGTGTTCAATCTGTGATTTACAAAGAGGAATAAGCTCTCTTTATAGAGAGTAGAGAGGCTAATGGAGCACCGAAAGGCTACCAACATAATGATACAAAGGTTACAAACATAATGATACAAAGTGAACTTTACATCTGGCTACAACTACAACATGATACAAAGCTATCTTTACATCTGGCTACAACTGATATATATTAACAGCCCCCCGCAAACTCAAGGAGGGTAAGCATCGACCAAGTTGAGTTTGGAAACAAGATCACGGAAGCGCCCAGGAGGATGAGCCTTGGTGAAAATATCAGCAGGTTGATCGGCGGAAGCAATAGGAAGAAGATGAACTGTACCACGGGTAACATGTTGTCGAATGAAATGACAATCAATCTCAATATGTTTGGTGCGATCATGAAAAACATCATTGTGAGCAATCTGAATGGCACTCTGATTGTCACAATAAAGAGAGGTAGCACCAGAAGAGGAAACACCCATATCAGCGAGGAGCCAGCGAAGCCAGAGAAGTTCCTGAGTAGTATCAGCAAGAGCTCGATATTCAGCTTCGGTGCTAGAACGGGCAGTAAGGGATTGTTTCTTGCTACGCCAAGTAAGAAGAGAATCCCCTAAGAAGAAACAGAATCCTGTAGTGGAGCGGCGATCCGTAGGATCCCCAGCCCAATCAGCATCAGAAAAGGCACGCAGGTCAAGAGATGAGGAAGCCGAGTAGTGAAGGCCATGGAATAAAGTACCTTTGAGATATCGAAGTATGTGGAGGAGAGCAGTATAGTGAGGGGTGCGAGGAGCTGACATGTACTGACTAACAATGTGAACAGCATAGGCAATGTCAGGACGAGTCACGGTGAGATAGACAAGACTACCGACGAGCTGGCGATAAAGAGTAGCATCCGAGAGGAGATCCCCATCGAGAGGAGTGAGACGAATCTGAGGATCAACCGGAGTAGAAGTAGTTTTGCAATCGGTAAGACCAGCACGCGTCAGAAGATCGGATGCATATTTGGCTTGTGACAAATAGGAACCAGTAGAATCATGAGAGACCTCAAGGCCGAGGAAGTAGTTAAGAGTACCAAGGTCCTTCATTTCAAACTGACGGTGAAGAAACCGTTTGAGGTGGAGAACACCAGCTGCATCATTACCAGTGATAATCATATCATCCACATATAGAAGGAGAAGAGTGGTACCATGAGGAGTAGTCCGGATAAACAGAGTAGAGTCATAGGAGCTAGAAGTGAACCCGAAGTCATGAATGGTAGAACTGAACTTAGCAAACCAAGCTCGGGGTGCTTGTTTGAGGCCGTAAAGAGCACGCTGGAGTTTGCAAACCTTATGAGGTGGAAAAGTGGACCCAGGTGGAGGTTGCATGTAAACCTCCTCAAGAAGATTACCATTGAGGAAAGCATTTTTGACATCCATCTGAAAGAGCTCCCAGTGACGAGCAGCAGCAACAGCAAGTAAACTGCGAACAGAAGTAAGCCGAGCAACAGGAGAGAAGGTCTCCTCATAATCAATGCCATATTCCTGGTTGAAGCCTTTGGCAACAAGACGAGCTTTGTAGCGCTCAATAGAGCCATCAGAATGAGTCTTGATTTTGTAAACCCATTTGCAGCCAATCGCGGTTTTGCCAGGAGGAAGATCAACAAGATCCCAAGTATGAGTTTTGTCCAAAGCCTGGAGCTCATCAGTCATAGCTTGCTGCCAAAGAGGATTAGTACAAGCCTCACGATAGGAGGTAGGTTCATAAGTAGAAAAAGCAGCAGACCCAACAATATAATCACGAAGATGGAGAGGAGGTTGAGTTACCCGGCGTGGTTGACCCGTAGGAGGATCAGTAGGAGGAAGAACTGGGGTAGAAGGAGGTGGACCTTCAGGGAGATCAGTCTGAACAGGATCAGGAGTGAGCAAGGGCGTCTCGATGAAGGAGAAACCTGTATCAAATTCATCAGAAAAGAGATCTATGGAAGGATTAGTAAACAGTACATTAGTAGTGGAAGGTAAGTGAAAGGAGGATAGGGAGGAAAACATTTTGTGCTCCCAGAAAACGACATGGCGGGAGATACGAAGTCGTTTAGAGAGAGGGTCCCAGCAGCGAAAGCCTTTGTGTTCAATTCCATACCCAAGAAAGCAACAAAGACGAGAACGAGGTTTAAGTTTGGTGTGTTCATGGGATTGAAGCAGAACAAAGCAGGCAGAGCCAAAAACTCGAAGATTAGTGTATGGAGGGGCAGTGCCATGCAGACGTTCAAAGGGAGTTTGATTATGGATGATAGGAGAAGGAGCACAATTGATAGTGTAGACAGCAGTGAGGGCAGCTTCCCCCCAAAAGTTTTCAGGACAAGAAGATGAGAGAAGGAGAGCGCGAGTAGTGTCAAGAATATGCCTATGTTTCCGTTCAGCACGGCCATTTTGCTGGGACGTGCCGGCACAGGAACGATGAGGCAGTGTACCATGACTCTGAAGAAAAGAAATGAAATCTGAATCCCGATATTCCATAGCATTGTCAGAGCGAAAAAGTTTGATGGTTGTGGAAAATTGGGTGTGGACCATTTGAGCAAAGCGATAATAAATGTGTTAAAGTTCAGACCGAGTTTTCATGAGAAAAATCCAAGTAAAACGGGAAAAGTCATCAATAAAAATAACAAAATAACGAGATCCCCCCATAGTAGTAGTAGGGGAGGGGCCCCAAATATCCGAATGTATAAGATCAAAAGGTGCATGAGAAACAGAAGTACTTTTATTGAATGATAAAGCAGGTTGCTTGGCAAGTTGACAGGGAATACAATCAAAAGCCTCTGGATGTACATCACCCAATTGACCACTAGAAACCAAAGACTTTAAGCGATTAACAGAAATATGTCCTAACCGACAATGCCAAAGATAAAAAGGAGATAATGAGGAAACAGAAGTAGGAGCAGCGATCTGAGGAGAGCCAGGAACATGAAGGTGAAGGAGCTCATAGAGGCGTCCATGCTTACGGCCGATCCCAATAGTCTGCCCCGTCTGAGGGTCCTGCACCAAACAATGAGTAGTAGAAAAGGTGACAGTTAGACCAAGTTCACATAATTGACCAATAGAAATGAGGTTTAATGTGAGAGCAGGGATATGAAAAACTTGAGGTAAAGAAAGAGACGATGTGGAAACAATACCAACATGACGGACAGACATGAGAGAACCATCAGCAGTTTGAATGGAGGGAATATGAGGAGATGAAGAGATAGAAGAAAATATAGTAGAACTAGAGGTCATATGATTACAACATGCAGAGTCAAAATACCAAGAAGAGTTACCTGGAATCACAGACAAAGCAGTAGGAGGAGGTGTACCAGAAGGGGAGAGAAGGTGTTTGAGCATGGCCTCGACATCTGTGGGAGAAAAGAGAGGGGTAGGCGGAGCAGGTGACTCAGAAGAACCCTCAGAGGTAGCAGTAGCAGCAGCAGTGTGATGAGATTGATGCCCGGACTGAGACTGAGGCCCAGAACGATGAAAGCTCCCCCGGGAAGAACCACCTCGAGAAGAGTGGCTATTGGAGGATGAGCGAGAGGGATTGCGAAAGCAATCCTATTGCAGATGACCAGGACTGAGTTTGTTGCAGTGGCGGCAGGTTCTAACGGGGCAATGGACTAGGAGATGTGTTGAAGGAAGGCCCCGATTCTGACAATAGAGACAGGCAGTGGTCCGCTGGGTAGAGGACGGCCGATACGGAGGAGTGGCAAGAACAGAGTCCACATAATGAGGTTGGAGAGTACCAAGGCGAGTCTCCTCGGAGAGCAGCTTAGAAATAGCTTGTTCAAGAGTGGGCAAGGGATGGCGATGAAGTAGAGAGGCACGGACGGGCTCAAAAGAGGGAGTGAGGGCCATGAGAAAGTGCACCAACCGTTGCTGATTACGATAGACAGTGAATAAAACAGCATTTTCTTGGTGAGGCCAAGGCGGTTCTGAAAGAGCAAGCTGATCCCAAACGGAGTACATTTGAGATAGAAAGTCATTAATGGACTGATTGGATTCTTGGCGCATGCGGTGAAATTGGCTCTGAAGTTGATATTGATGTGCTAGACCAGTAGTCTAGTAGCTTTCTTTCAAAAAATCCCAGATGTCTTTTGCAGGAGAAGTGACAGAGTCAAGCTGAAAGCGGCCAAACTGAAGACTGATAGAGGTAACAGAAGTATTACGAAACCAGATAATGATTTGGTAATTCTTGCTGTCGCATTCCTCAAGTCGATCTTCAAATGTAGCAGTAGCAGTAGTAGTAGTAGTGGTTGCAGCAGTGTCTTTGACTGGTTGGGTCACATCCCCGGTGATAATTCGCCAGAGCTTCTTTCCTTTGAGGAAGGAAGACATGGCTTGGGCCCATAGTACATAGTTGGAACCATCCAAAATAACGGAAATGGGATGGGAGGCATCATGTCGATCCATAAGGATAAGGGAATAGGGTGAAATAAATAGGAGCAGACCTGTAGGAGCAAAATTAGGTAAAACAGAGTGTACCAGTGAGTCCGGAAGGTCGAAAATAGCTAGGAAAGGTGTGCTGGGCAGCGCTGATGTCAGCAGTGGTGTCAGCGGCGCACGTTAGCAGAGTGCAGGGAGGAGCACGTTAGCAGGAAGGAAGCGGCGCACGGTAGCGGACGGTGCAGGCGCGGCGCACGGTAGCAGCTTTGGCGCACGTGGGTGCACACTAGCGAGGCGGCGCACGAGAGGCTCACAGTAGCAGGCGCGGCGCACGGGGACGGCAGGGCTGACGTCAGCCGCGAGTGTGTTGGCGCGTGTGGGCGCGTGGAGGATATATGCAGCAACAGTTGGCGCGTGCAGGCGCGTGTGAGAGTGGTGGCGTACTTGGTGACGCGCCGAGGACAAAGGTGGCGCGTGTGGGCGCGTCAGAGGGTTTCTGAGGACGGGCTTGGTGCTGTTGGAATCGTGAGGAGATTTCGAGTGGTTTGGTGTAGTGCCACTGTGTACGGGACTAAACACCAAAATCGAAAAATGCCAGAAGTGTAAAACCGGGCTCTGATACCATGAAAGAGAAATGAAAGATAAACACTACTTTGAGAGAGAGAGAGAGAGAGAGACTGAATTAGTCAGTATATTGATGTGTTCAATCTGTGATTTACAAAGAGGAATAAGCTCTCTTTATAGAGAGTAGAGAGGCTAATGGAGCACCGAAAGGCTACCAACATAATGATACAAAGGTTACAAACATAATGATACAAAGTGAATGATACAAAGTGAACTTTACATCTGGCTACAACTACAACATGATACAAAGCTATCTTTACATCTGGCTACAACTGATATATATTAACAGGTACCATTAGAAGAAACAAACAACCACATGCATCAGACTGCTTTTTTTCCCTGGCAGTATTAATGCGGTCAATAAGAAAATCAAGCGTCTGCTTTGCCCAATTGAGTTGATTGATGGACTCAACATTCTTAACCACCTCAATGAAGGATTGGTGGATGCCTGCTTTTGTGTGGTGGGGCATAAGAGAGCTCCTAAGATGTACAATACAAATTTCCTTTTAAATTCAATTCCAGCATCTTTTGTTTCAATCAAAATAATATTTTAGAGCATGGTTTTGAAAACCGGACCGGACTGGCCAGTTCAACCGGTCGGGGTTCCAGTCCGGATGCACCATCTGAACCGGCCAAAACTAAAAACCGGTGTATTTAGTGAGAATCGGAAAAATTGGCAGTTGAACCGGTGAACCGGTCGACCCGGAGCTGGTTCGCCGGGTTGTCCAGCTCGGGATTTTTTTTTTTTTTGGGTTTTTCTTTCTTTTATTTTTATTTTCTTTCTTTCTTTCTTATTTTATATATTATATATATATATAATATAAGAATATAAGAAATAAGAATATAAGAAAATTTTAATTTGAAACTCTTTTTCAAGGGTCTCCTCTTGTGAGGAATCCCATTAAGAGCTTAATGAAATTATTGTGAAAGTTTTCACCTATTTATAAGAAAAAAATTCTTTCAAAAAGACTCAAGAAATCCATGTGGGATTCAATCAAATGTATTGGAGGGAATATTGAAATATTGATATTGATATCCCTCCAAATTTTTTGTTCTCCTTTCAATCAAATTATTTGAACTAAAATCATATGGTGGGAATATTAAATATTTGATTTCATCTTCCAAAATTGAAATTAATAATATTTTAAAATATATTATTATATTTTTCAATAAAGAAAAATATTAGGACAAATATTTAAGATAATTTAATATTTTTAATTTATAATTTTATTACTTATATTTTTATTTAAATATAATTTTAATATATTTATTACGTCACGGTTCGATTCCCGTTCAACCCGACAGTTAAACTAGTAACCCGTTCACCCGATCCCTTTTCCGGTTCGCTCACTGGTCCGGTTTTTAAAACATTGTTTTAGAGATGTCAATGGAACAATTTTATTCTTCACCCCAAGTTCGTCACATAGGTTTGTAATTCCATCTGCGGACCCTGCTAACTTGACACCTAGACCCTTGGAAGGCGATCCCATCAACTCATGAACATTTTCCATCATGAGAAACATCTGAAGACCATGGATATTCAATGAACGAGATGACGGATCAAAGTTCTGAACTAACCAATGGCACAAGTCATGATCTAAGTGTGTGCACCTAAGGCTTAAGATGCCACCAAACCCCATGTCAGACACCGCCTGTTGTTGTGCATTGTCCAGCCATTTAATAATGTTACAAATGGATATAAGCTCTATCCGTGTTTGAATTTTTACTTTTGGATGCTTTTGTTAGACCACAGTTTTGACTTCGGCATATTGTTCCAATTGCAACCTTCCCATTTCTATGTACTTCCCTCTTTCGTTTTCGGGAAGTTGATTCCATTGATGTCCAATATCCTACATTGCTTGCATAAAACCATATGAACAATCACATACAAGCTTACAAGTACAAGAGGAATACTACAAACAAGTATATGTTACACTCACTTTCATGTCTACTTTCATTTGGGTTTTTTTGAACTCCTTCGATTGGTCTTGGCTATGAACATATGAAAATGAATATGAGAATTCGTATAATGGAAAACATATAACTACATACAAATAGATATTAACAAAATACCAAAAGAAAATGAATGTAGTATTCAGGCTCTTTGGAGGACCAGTTGGTTTATGGGTTTCATCAAACCTCGGTGCTGCTTCTAGGAATTTCCTTGGTTTTGATTTGTTCCATTCCTTTTTACAAAGAAGAAGTTCAAAAATAATTTCACCAAGCAATCACTAGAGACAAATTAACATGTGCAACAGAATAAATGCATCTATTATAAATAAAGTATGAACACTAACATTTTACTCACATATGTTATGCCTCTTGAGGTCTTCTATCCACCAAGTTCAAATTGGCTGCAAGGTAGTTAAGCAATGTTAGAACTTCGTTTATGGATATCCAATATCAATACACATTTTTTAATTACCAAAAATATGTAGAAATGAAGGTTTAAACAATAAAATTAGGATAAAAAAATACAACTTCAAGAACTCAAGTCACATGTCATACTTCAATTTGTGTTCATATAAGGTGCATTGGGACATTCCCAATAGGATTAAAACAAACTTCAGTCTCTTTGATCCTAACACAAACCGATTACAATTTTCCAATTCCTTCCAAAGTCATCCAAGGAAAATAGGGGAGATATTGGGATTTGATCCTAACATTATATTTTCGTAAGTCCCCGAATGATAATTTCTCTGTCAGTAGAGTAAGATTAAAAGCAAGTGCATTTGCCCAAATAGAACAACATATAGACACTCTAATATTGATATATTAATTTGAACCAATGTCAATGGTTGTACGGACCATTTGTAAAATAAGCACAAATTTGTAGAGGGGAGATCCCCCTACTGCAGACCTTCCCGTCCACAACTCTACTTACAACACTCCAACAGAGAGAGGCAGTTAAAAATAAAATTCAAAAACACATAGACAGATGCAACAATGGAGGAGGGGGTGGTGGTAGGCAATGGAACAAATAAATTCCAATAAAGTAGGTCAATCCACCAATGAAACTAAAAAAAAAATAAAATTATGAACTAAAGCTACAAATATTAGAGGCCTCAATATACCAAAAACGCAATGAAGACCGCCAATGGGCACATTAGCTCTCGTTCTTGTTATAGACGTCAAGTACCAATGTATCATCAACAATAACCTTAAGTATGGAAACAAAAAATTTAAAAGCAAAAAAAAAAAAAAAAAGCATGTAGAATCTCTTAACTAAACAATAACATAGCTTATAATTAATTAACATGGAAGAAAATGAATTACACCGGAAGCATGCATATCGCGGTCTTTAGAGAGGGAATGGAAGAGTTAGATATATTGAGTTAGAGAGAGAGTCAGAGTGAGTTATAGATTCAAGTTGTCACGCATCTTGTCATCAACTTCCAGCTCTATGAAAACAAAGCCCTAAATATATAGACCTAATTATAATTCCTATGCTTTATATGTGTATGCATACTGTTTTAATTTTGGATTTCTATAGCATTTTACCACTGAAAGACCTTAGGACCCATGACGTAACACAGAAACATAAAAGTTCATTGGGAGATTTAAAGAAAACGAAAGTTACCCAGCCCTCTCTCTCTCTCTCTCTCTCTCTCCATGGATTTCATTCTAAACTTGAAGCAATTGACCTTCTAGAAAGTTACCCAACTGAAGCATGGAGTTCTTTGTTTACATACTGGCAAACTCAACATGCCTACCAAATTTCCCCTTCTTCTTCTCATCTGTTGAAAATAATTTCTCAAAATGTTATAAACAACATACACAGCTACTATACTATGGATGTATATATATTTTGTAGAAACGAATTCTATCTGTGCACCAAATTTTCAACTATCTTGGGCCAAGTTTGGGAAGTTTGGATAATAGCCAAAAAGTCGCTAAAAATGTCAAAAAGCCAAAGAACTATAAAAAAAAAAAAAGGTCAACGATTCACTTTCCTTATCTACTTTTTGCATGTTTTTTCATAAAAGGTCAAAAAATCATTTCAAAAATGCTAATTTTTTTCACCTCATATTCTAGTCAAAAAGTTACTAAAATAGTATATTCCCAAAACAGCCCTTTTAATTGAATAGATTTCCAGTAATTCTACTCTGTATGTATCCATTAGACAATTGTGTACATCACCATTAAAAGAAACACAACTTTTATGCTTGTGTTGTGTGTATAGAAGCATGTCTATTGTAGTAACAGTGAATAGATATCTTTTTGCATTAACTAGACAAATGAATAGATAGAAAAAAATAGCTTCAGACAGATGAATTGAGAATGTCAACAAATCTTATAAACCTCCAAATCTTTGAAGGAACATTTTATACGATTTGAAATGTCATGGGCGGCTTATCCATACTTTGGCCATCAGATCTTGCTTCAAAGTCGTCGCCACCGTCTGAATGTCCTAATAGGACAAATGTCTCCCAGGCATTTTCAAAAACAGATGTGTTTTGTTATATAGAAATAAGATGGCTCAATTTTTTTTAACCAATTAGGACATTTTGAGATGTTAAAGTGAATGTGCAATGCGGTCATGTTACATACAGTAAAATATATCAGTGCCAATGAACAGAAATTGATGTTTATAAACTAAGTTATGATTATGAAGTAAAATTACATGTAAATTCAGAACAACACTAGATTGTAAACATAATAAAATAAAAATAAAAAAAGCCATTCCATACTCTATATCTCTGAAGTCCTTGATCTCAATAAGCTTTCTATTCAATGATTCCCACACCTTTTTCAACGTGTCACCCACCATAATTAGCATTGACTTAGCATTACCTTGGATTACTCTACTGATTAATTCACATTACTATCCTGACAGAAGATGAGGCCCAAAAAAAAATCATAAATATTTAATCGCACAACCAAACTTCCAACACCCTATTAGAGAAATCATACTCACTGCTACCAAAATGATAGAATCATTTCTACTCTACAAAAAAACAAAATGAACTGATAGCAATGAAAATATATTATGTGCCAGAAGTGCGAGAAAATTAGACCTTTTTGCACTACTCAGCACATCTAAAATGTACTTCCTCTAATTTATCTTGTGCATCAATAGCCTCTTATCAATCTTCCTTATCTCACAGTGCTGGTTATCAAAGATGAGAACAATAAACATCAGAGTCAGAATCAATCTAGACTTTGTAGGAAAAGCACTATCTATAAGAATTATTACATCGAAGCATTTCAAATTTGATAAACCCAAAATGTGAACAAAGAGATGCTTACAGTTAAGAGTTGAATGATAGAATCAACTTGCGACATCATCAAACATTGATGAGAACACCAAGCAGAATTAAAAAAATAATAATAATAAGAGCAAGACCATGATGCTTACAACTCACAAAGATTTGGTAGATGTAGGGATCAAGGACAGATCCAAGATTATTATTATGGGGATGTGAAAATATATTTGGGGTTGCAAACCCCTATAATTTTAAATTATTTTAAATTTTTTAACATAATATATGATATTTTTCAAAATTTTGAAAGTGCAGTCACCCCGTGGTCACCCCATCCGCACCCCCCTAGATTGGGCTCAATTTGGTCAAAAAGCACCACAGAAATTGAACGTAGTACTTTGACCAAATCAATTTGTACCATGAGAAACGGATGAGAACACTAATCAAGACTACATAAGAGACTTCTTATTTGTTGCAGACAATAAGAAGTCATTCTACTGCGTAAATTGAAGGTGCATAAATCACCCATTCAACCATAGTCACAAAGTTAAAGTGAGCTCAACTAGTGAAACATTGACTAAACATGTAAAGTTGTTACTAAAAAAGTTGTACGTACATAAATGCACCCAGTTACCTAAAAAAGGTAATCCAAGAACGCTGGACCAATTTAGGGCCATCCCATCTAAATTCACAGGAGGCATGGATACTTTTCAAGAATGATTGTTACAAACAAAAATTACAAAAAAAGTTCATTGTAGTTCACTTTATAAATCTAATGATCTCATTTCTCATCAAACCCACAACTACCACTACAAGAATTTACACATTTTGCGACCACTTTTGCCGACCAAAAAAATTTTAGTCGCAAAAAAATGACATTTGGCGACCAAATATTAATTAGTTGTGAATGATCATTATTTTTGGCGACCAAATATTATTGGTCGCAGAAGGTTATATTTTGGCGACCAAAAAATGAGTTGGTCGCAGAAAGTGGTATACTTTTGCCGACCAACTACAAATTTGGTCGCGGAAGGTCACATATTTTTTGGCCACCAAAAATTTGGTCGCCGAAAACTTATTTTCAGCAATCAAAAAAAATTAGTCGCCAAATTAGTACTTTTAGTGACTAATATTTTAGTCACCGTTGATTGAAATTTGGCGACTAAAAAAGTTTGTCGGCAAAGGTACCTTTTCTGCGACTAATCTAGTCATTTGGTTGCGAAAAGTTTGGAAGGAAAATTTGAAACATGGAGGGGGGAAATGAATACCAATTCGTAAGAAATGAGATTATCCATTCCCGCCACTGCCATGCGGGAATGGCTCTTTCGTTCCTCTCAGTCTCAGGTCGGCCATCGGCCTCTCTCATCAGTTGCCTCGCCGCCCCTCCAGCTCCGCCGCCACCAAACCCTAACCCAACCGCCTTACCCTCCTTAACTTGCGCCCTCTAGTGCCCTCACTTCCAATCGTACGCACCACCACTTCACCTCCCTATTTCTCTACACTTGTCAACTCTCTCGGCATCTCATTACAACGACGACTATCGCTTTGTTTTTGCAGATGTTCTGGTTGCACTCAAGAGTACAATCTCCACCGTCCGATCATCCTCAACGAGGCCACCGACTTCTTCAACAAACACGGCGTATCTGACTTCACCTTCGACACTTGTAGACTCGTATGTCCTCCTCCTTGTTTACTTTCTCAATTGGGTTTTTTCATAATTAGGGTTTTGATAACATTTTCGCCCTTTACAGTGGGGATGGAGGTGCCGCGAAAAAACTCGCAGTTCGGGGCTCATCCACCGACCCTCTCATTGGGCTCTATCAAGAGGGTACTCATAATGTAGTTGATATTCCTGATTGTAAAGGTCTGATACTCGAGTTTTTATGTGATTGTGTACTGAAATGTTTTTTGGTTTGTCTTTGAATTATATTCTAAGGTTCGTGTTCTTGGTTGTACAGCTCACCATCCAAACAAAAAATAGGTTTTGAGAGGAGATATTGGGTAATTCGGTTAACTGGGTTTTGATTTCGTCTTTTCATAACAACTAAATGATTTGGGGTTTTACGATGGTTTTAGGGTTTATGTATATATATATGTTTTGTATTGCAGCAATAGGTTTCTCTCTTTCTTAATCTTTTCTGACTCTTAATCATAATGTATAGCTTATTTGTTTCTATTCATTAATTCAGTTTTCACTGTTATTGCATTCATTTTGGAAGTTCTCTTCCTCATAGTCATCCACATTGTCTGTTTTATTTATAAATTTTTTTGCAGGTTGCAACAATGTATGCAGTGATGTTAGATACTGATTATATGAACAAACCTACATTGAAAGAGAATTTTATGAATGACTGGTGAAAAATACTTGGGAAAAACCATGTAATTCAGAAGTTGGAAGATTGCGATTTCACCCCAATATATGAATGGCATCAAAGGGAAAAGGAGAAGAAGAAGCAAATGAGTTCAGAAGTAAGTTTATTGCCTACAAACTTTCTAGCTTTGTGATGCAAATTGATACTGGAACTCTAGAGGCTTGATGAGTTTATAAATCTTTAACCAAACAATATTCTCTTTTACTCTGTTTTTGTTTTCAAAAGTTACCATTAACCAATTCTGTTTAGTTCTGTAGTGTGCTATGCTTGGAAAAATTATGATTTTACTTTCTAATGAACTTTTTATTGAACTACACTTGCTAATGAACTTGATCCCTGACTAAAGTTAAACTTCTCTTTGGTTTGATTCTTGCAATGACGAGGTACTATTATCCATTTTACATTGTGGCACCTCTTTACCTACTGGCCTTGGATTTTATGTAAGTTCTTTTCACAGTTTGAATCCATATAATTTTGCTGCCTCTTGTGCTGATTATTATTATTTTTTCTTTCTGATATATATTCCTGTATAAACATAATCGTGACTTTTCAGTTTCTTATCCCATTGTATAAATTATATGAATACATGCATATTGTTATTACTCATGTAATGGCTAAATGTTACTGTCTTGTACTTTATGACTGATATACGTGGATATAGATACCCTTTCCCGAGGCCCTGAATAAATTGAAAAGATATGATCTTAATATAAATAAGTTTGGGCCCTCAGTTTGCACAACTACTAGTGGTGGTTGGGGTTGAGCAGTTGAACTTTGCTATGAATATTGCTCAACCCATATTTAGATTTCACCACCTGAGCTATGAATCTAGATCACATTGGCCATCCAAATATACCTTCATAACTCCAAATTCAATTCATCAAAAACTGTCGACGGTTTTGCTTTCATCACTTATCCTTATAAAACACCTTGTATGTTGTGTTTCTGGTTCGTAGGACAGTGACTAAGCCACAGTAGTTAATATGTACCATATAAGAATAGAAGAGAACGGTTGTGCGACATGGACACCGGCTCAACTCAGTATTGGATACTGTTGTAACTTTGAACCATGAATTAGTAGCATCTAGTTTTTCTGGAAATCTTATTTTGTATAATATGCCACAATAGTTTATTTATCCTAACACTTTGGGACTTTCATCCTTTTATGAAAGTAACAATCAATTTCTGTTATCTATCCATGTTGAAAAGTTAGCATCTGGTCACAGACATGAAACTGATCCTTTCTTCTGTCCTAAGTATATGATGGTAAGGGGACCCTTGAGGAAGGGGAAATAGCCGAAGCTCGATTCATCAAGATTCAAGCAGCTTATGAACTGCTCATGGATGTGGAGAAGCGAAGGCAATATGATATTGATAATCGAGTCAACCCCATGAAGGTGAAATTTTGATTATTTTAACAGTTAATATCATATTTTATTATCAGTTGCAAAGTTTCGATTTTGAATTTTGTTGGGGAAAATGTAGGGATTTTTTGACACTAGCCGTTTGTGTCTATTTGTGAAAATTGTATGCCAAAATAAAAAATGAAATTGAAAAAGGAATAAAACAAAATGAAGCATGACACAAAGGGTGCTGCAAAATCAATTCTCACTTTGAAAATCTTTATATACCATCCACTCTATGATAATATTTTTTCTTTGGTACGAAAGGATATCAACTACCTCTATATTAACATGGACAAAAAAATAAACAAATAAACAAAAACAAAACGAACAAAGAATGACCAACAAATAAATGGAACAACAAGAAATGCCAATGATTTTCTCAAATAGATTTATCATCTTTCGACAGAGTACATTATGATGCGAAATATGAGATTTTCTCTGGCAACTCATACTAATTCAAAATGTGTATAAAGATCAAATTTATGCCAAAACCTTAATTACTCAAAGACAATGTCCACAGTGTGCTTGTAAAATTCTTAATTTGTTCCTTTTGTGTTGGAAAGCTTTCCGCAAATAGGTGTTTGTGCTTTGATATAATTAAATGCAAGATGCAGCATCTTCCATTTGGTGTCATCTGTACAAATTCTTTCTTCATGTTCTTTTTAATTTCAAGTTCTTGATGGTTGTGTTCTCTGAATATTATGGTGGCATGTTTTCAATTGAAATAGTTGCTGCTTTCAATATTTTATTTGATTCACTTTAAGCTGTGAGATTATTATGGAGCTGGGAGTCGTGATGCAAGGCAACGAGAATTTAGTCGGCAAATCCAACTTTTGCCAACCAACGAGAATTTTGGTCGCAAATTACTTTTGCCGACCCTCAATTGGCGACCAAACTAGCGACCAAAAAAATTGGTCGCGAATAACTTTTGCCGACCAAAAATAGACTTTTAGCGACCAAATTTTTTGTTGCTAAAAGTGTTAATTGTTGTAGTGTACGTACGCAGAAGGAAAATATCAAACACAGAAGGTCCAATCTTGACATTGATAATCTCATAAATGTAACAATTTTGACATTGAGAAAAGGCTTTACAAAATGAATGTGTCCTTTAAGAGAAAAAAGGGGGAAAAAAAAGGAAAAAAAGAAAAAAAAAATAAGTTGAAGCTCACATCAAATGTGTTTAAAAAAGGTTGTCATAACTAGTTTGTTTTATTAAAAAAAATGTGTGTGCACGTGTGTGTGTGAGAGAGAGAGAGAGAGAGAATCACCACAAAATAGCTCCATCGATCTGTAATGGTCTTCTAAATCAAAGAAGCATACAAATTGCATCTTGAAAGAAAATCAAAAAACATAATCAAATCTTTGTTCAAAGGGAGCGGGATTTGCTAATTATTTTTTCAAAGGAAAAGAGATTGTTCAAAAATTGTCCAAACTTCTTTAGCCATTGCTGCAAAAGAGATTTTTATTGTTAACCAAAATTACTACAATTTCGAATCTCAATCGTTTACCTCAGAAGACCTAGATCATGATCTATCGAATTGAATGAAATGATTTAAGATAGAACTTTTTCTACTATAAAACTAAAACAGAACATAATTTTTTTTTAAATAAATAAATAAATAAATAAAAAATTATCTTCAACCAAACAGGGCTAAGAAGTCAAACTTGTGAAACTATATAACACTTGCTATTATCATGAGACCTAAAAATCACTAGTGTTCTAAATTGATACCTTGACCTCGTGAACCAAGAAGTTCTTAGTGAAACATTGACCCCTTTGAATTTCCTAAACTTCAGTTCATTATTTGTCACCACAAAACATTATATATCAAAAAGAAAATATTTCAAATGTTATCATACTCAAGACGCTTCCAAAATAGAGCAATCAAATCAAACAAAAGTAAAAGATCCAATAAGTAAGAAACCCAACAATCACCAAACATCCAATAATTAACAGACCTACAAAATTATAAATTTGTTCAAATATTTATGAGTAATCAAACAAATGAAATAAAGAAAAACATTATGTGAGAAAAAATTCATACCTTTGATTATATGAAAAACCCAATAACTGATGACATGCAGTAACAAAGATGTCAAAAATTATGTACCTGCAATACCCCAAACAATTTTTGTAAGTAATCTGAAATTATGTCGCACATTGTTAAACTAACACAGTAAATAACCCAAAATAAACATATTGTGTCAAACGAAAATACCAATCAAAGCTACAATGTCAAGCAACTTTAAACCCATGTTTCAAAATCCCTAAATGAATGTAATCAAAAACTTGTTCTAGCTTATATAAATCCATTACAATTCCAGAGAAATTAAACAGATGATTGTATAATTTTTTAGCAAGGAGCCATAAAACACTAAGAGTAATCTATACAAGAACTTGACCTCTAGTTTTCATCCACATTCTACATATTTCAACTCTCTATCAGAATTCAATATAAACTTCCAAGTCAGCTAGGCTAAAATTCACCTATACATTATCGGAAAATTCTATAATATGCCCTCCATTTTGGGGTGTACCATATGCCCTAGTTATAACATTTGTAGTATTTGGTTATGACCTATTGTGGTGTTAATTATGACTCATTGTGATGTTGGGTATGACCAATTATGATTATTATTTTGATTATGATTGAAAAGATCTTTGATTATACCTTAAGTGGTATTTGGTTATGACTCATATATATATATATATTTTAGTTATGACTCATATTTAGTTATGACATTCATTGTAATCAACATTACAAATGCTATAACTTGCATATGATACACATTCAAAAAAGGGTGTAATAGCATGACCCATGCCACACATAAGCCCATGTAAACTCTAGTTTAGAATGACTCAAGAAATCAAAGACCCCTAAACAACAAGAATTATATAATTTCCAAGAAAAACAAAATAGTACATTCAAAGTAAGAAGAACAAAGGCTAATTTTAGTCCAAAAAAGCCATCAAATGTATTTACAAATTGAATAACAAAAAGAATCAATGAAAAAAAAAAAACAGAGTCAACTCTGCAAATGCAATTTGTTAAATCAATAACGGCTTGACTGATGATAGGCCATTAAGACATTTGTCAAAGGCCTCAAGAATTGAAGAGGTCCCAAATATTTATATGTTTTAGCACACTATATAATTAGTTGGTTGACATGTCTTTCTCATTTACTATTAGTTTTTTACCTTTTTCAAGCTAATTGGTTAAGACCATCTCCAATGGTTCATTAAATCCATCATCAAATTTAAATTTGATGAAAAAAGTTACTTTTTGCTCCTCTAACAGTTCATCAAGTCCATCATCAAATCTAGGATTTCACTTTTCTTTCATCAAACTAAGAATCAATGTGTCTTTCATTAAATTACTGTTCATTGCCGTTGAATTTTCACTACCGAATGTCCCCCGAATGACCACCTCAAGGCAAAAATTTGTGAAAATATTACACTCGCCGGTTGACCGACTAGTCGTCTACCCGATCGATCGATGGCTTAATGAAACTACAAAACTTTCCATTGGAGCACTATAGCTGGTTTTTTGTGCTCCTTGGGGAGGGGTTTAATCTCCTCGAGTACGATTGCCCTACAATTCGGACTCTTGTGGTTCTGAATCTAGTTTCACAAGTGCAATGTGAAACAAAAAGAAAAAAAAAATGAGAGTCCAAGTCCGGCAAATCTTAAAAAAATCCATTAATCACAAGAAATGCCAAAAATGGATTGCATTGCCAGATTTCAAAATTACCACCTTTTTTTTTTTTTTTGGAAATTGGGAAACACATGACTCGCGCCAAGGCCACTTGTCCGTCATAACCAAAGTGTCTCGGTTTATGAACTTAGGTATGAGAGGGGAATGTCATGAATTGAGCACCCCCCCTCACCCGATCAAAGATCAACCTTTACTAAATCATGATGTTAATCTTATAGACATTATATGCTCAAATTCTGATTATTTATGCTAACATTATTATGTAAGGCAAACAAGTATAGACTATATCACTCACTTTGAAAATGTCTTGAACTCATACAATTTTGAAAGAGTTTTAAATACGCATTACTCGAAGGAAACAAATGAGCTCGTATATACAATGATCAAAGTCATTTCCAATGCGAGCAAAATAACCTCCATCCATAGGCATTTCAAAGAGTTATTTCAAGTAACCACGTAGCCTTGTGGTAGTATGCTCATTATGGTAACAATCACATACGATATACTAAAGTAAAAAATGCTCACCTAGTACCCATCCAAGGCAAACCAAAGAAAACAAGATAGTTAGAAAAATGCATGATTCTAAAGAAATGCACATGACTAATAACACACACAAGATCCAACTACTAGATTCGGCTATTAACAGGTCATATGAATCCACTCAAAGCATGCGGCAACGCACGTATTCAAGTAAGAAATAATCAATGATATCAAGTATGATGAACCAAACCTTAATGCATGCGAAAAATGGATACAAATCATGGTAGTGATAAAGAAAACGTGATGCTATACAATTATGGTAAGCATTTAAATAAAAAGGAGAAAGAAATGGGGGTTGAAAGACATACATCAAGTGTTACAATTTGCTCTCTCTTCACGAGAGTTCGAATTTCCTAATTAACTAATTATTACAAACCCAAATGAACTAACTAATTATTACAAATCCGAATGAATTGGTTAATTATTACAACCACGAATTTTGAAGCAACTAATCTAAAGGAAATGGATGAGTGGCGGGGAATCGCGTGTAGACAAGCAAGAACATCCTCCGGAAACCCCCTCTACTTATTGCCAGAAATTGCCTTGTACACAATCAGAAAACAACTTTGTTTTGGACCTCAGGATGTGCTCTGTTTTGTTAGAAAAACACCACTGTCGTACAAAATGTGTAGTTGGCCGTACATGATGGTGGTTAACCGACCACTGCTTCTAGGGAGAGACCTACTGCAACAAAACTGGAACAGAGCAAAAATAGAGGGTTTCCGAAGGATGTTCATCCTTCATGCTCTCGCCTGTCATGAATATTTTCAATGAGAGAATAGATTTGCTCACAAATCATCAAACATCCCAAGGGTATTTAGATGATGATTAATGAAGCAGCAGGACGGGAATCAATAAATCTAAAGGTGAGGCTAATTAAGAAGGATAAGCATTCAAAGAAATGGCTAAAAACCTACTGCATCTCATAGAAAATAAGAGTAAGTGAATACTCAAATTTAACGAGAATAGGTTTATAGAAAATAAGAGATTACATCATTGAAGAAAGTAAAGAGACTCTTCTTCCTACTCATGGAAGATGGATTAAAATCTATTTCCATGCTTCAAAAGGAACTAGAAGAGAGTCTCTAATACCTTCGATGAAAGAGCTCTCATATGACTTCAAAGCAAAAATCAAAAGTCAAAAGAAGACTAAGTAAATGAATGAAAGCTATGAAAGATTGCTGTAAGCACTACAACAAAACTAACTATTTACGGCATCATGTTTACGGCATGCATTAAATGCATGTCGTAGTTAGTACATTCTACAACATTTTTTTTTTTGCAAGCCGCTAATGTTTTGTCAATAACAGCATACATACCATGTAAATCGTTGATTCATATATTTATAGCATGCAAAAGTATGTCGTAAAATATTTACACTTAAGACGACATACATTTCGTGTTATAAAATATTATAACTTTACACGGCATGCATTAACATGCCGTGAAAACTTTTGCAAAAAAAAAAAAAAAAAAATTCAATTCAAAAATTTTTTATGGCATGCAAAAGCATGCCGTAAAAATGTATATTTTCACGGCATATAAAAATATGTCATAAAATATTTGTAATTAAGACGACATACATTTCATGTCGTAAAATATTATAACTTTATACGGCATGCATTAGCATGTCGTGAAAACTTTTATTAAAAAAAATTTCAATCCGAATTTTTTTTTTTGATTTAAAAAAACTAACAATTTCCAACCAAGCTTCTCACCTTACATTTTCCTAATTGAGGACAACGTAAAAAACGTTATTTTATAATTTAGTGTCTCTGTTAAGAGATAATTGCACCCAGTGGGATTTTGAGAAAAAAAATTACATATTCATGAAAAAGTTTATAATTTTAATAATTAATATTTATATGGTTTCTCATTAATTTGTAATTTTTTTTTTTTAAATTACCTTGATTTGATATTTTTCCTTCTTTTAATAATTTATTTATTTTTTACTTTTTAGATGTGCTTAATCTGAATACAATTATAAAATAAAATAAAATATAATATATATGAAATGTATTAAATTATATATATATTGAATTTAGTGATTTTTTAAAAAAATTAAAAAATATTTTTCTTTTAAGTATATGTAAATTATTTGAAGTTAAAAAGTAAAAAAAAAAGTATTTAAAATATTTAAAAACTTGCTCATAACATTGCCCCATTACTCTCTCACTCACTCACTCTCTCTCTCTCTCTCTCTGCCCTCTCTAAACCCTAATCTCTCTCAACCGATCGAATCACTACAGGAAATATTTGTTTTAATGGTGTTTTTTTAAACACCACTTTTTATAATATTTAACGACGTTCTATAAGTGTCTCATTTTGTATTAATTCAAACATTACCGTTTAGCTAATAGAAGGCATTTATAAATGCCTCCAAATGTGTTACAATCTCTCATGCGCTCTCTCCCTCTCTCTTGAAACCCTCATTCTCTGCTGGGGTCCCTCAAATCTCTCGCTTACTCTCTTCGCTTCAGCCCGGTGATATCGATTTCATAGAGAAGCTTCCTTTTAATAAATCAATACCTTGTCCCCTTCTCATAAATCAAATACGTAGCTCGATGATTCGGCTCGGTGATTTCGATTTCGAAGTTCTCTCTCTCGATTTCGAAGCTCCACCGCCACTGCCATTTGCATTGTCTACTAAGGTGAGCCATCTGCATCGATTTCGATTCAATCTTAGTTTCGTATTCTCTCTCTCTCTCTCTCAAGCTCTTCATTCCGTTGATTTATCTCCTCCTAGGGTTTACAATCTTGAATCTCCTCCTAGGGTTTGCCCCTTGCGATTTCAAGCGGTAAATTCTCTCTCTGAACTTAAGTTCATATTTAATTATAAATTTGTTGTGAGAGATTTGAATTTGAATCCATGTATTCATTTGATTTGAAAGTATAAAAAATATTTTATAAATTCATATTCATTTGATTCATAAAATATTTTGAATCAAATATTTGTTCTGATTATACATTTCATGAATTTCACGATTTGACAACTATAAATTCATATTCATTTGATTCATAAAATATTTTTTAGGCCATAGTTTTCTCCTAGTTCCATCGCTGATTATTTTATCTCATATAATAGAATAAAAGTATAAAAATATGATTTTTTTTTCTTTTTCTGTTTTGTTGAGTCCCCATACTCTTAAGTTTGAGGTTTGATGGGTTTGAACTCTAGACACGTACCCACATTGAACGCCTGTAATCGAGTACATTAACATTGCTTATCAATGTTTATCTTAGGTTTGGGGACAACCTTGAACGGCCAAAGAAAACATGGTAGAATAGGAAAATTGAATCCAAGTGACCTTTTTCTTTTCCAATTCCATGGGTTAATGATATCCAATTTTTCATCAAAAGCAATTAGTCTATTTAGCAAATTAGCACTGAAGTAAACAGGGGCAGGGGTTCCCTTGTCCAAGACCCCTTTTTGAATCAACTTCCTGCTTTGCCATTGATTATAGCAGTGAAGTTTTATTTTAAAACTTTAATTTCTCTCAAAGCCTTTCTTTAAGAAGATATAATCAAGTAACTTGCACTCCCTAAGTGTGTATGGAGAATTTGTCAGCCTGCTGAAGCCACTTGAGAAGCAGGGGTACCTCATGCAGTCCTACACGCCCTCCTTATCACCATACAAATGCTAGTCACATGAGTAGTGGGTTTGAAATTATTGGTAGACTGGCACTGATCTTCATTTTCTGGTCTTCACCGTATCATATTGGGAATGAATAGAAATTGTAAGCAAGGCCTTTTGCAATAATTACTTATTGGGGAATTAAATGCTTATACTCATTTATATTATATTACCCCTTTGGAAGTTTGGATGATTGAGAATCTCATATATTCCTTGCTGCTTGTTCTAGAATGCAAAAAGATAGAATCAGTTGATTATTGATTATTCTTGCTGCTATTCTTTTAATGGATGAATGTGTTTGATTGAGGATCTTTCTTTTTATGGTGTTACCGGCTTGCAAGTTTCTTTTAACCGCTGAACATGACTTCTTATCTGATGATGCATCTTGTCTCGGGGAGATTACAGTTTTTTGATCTAAGATGCACTATGTTTTTCATTTGTTTCAAAGCATCAGGTTCCCATAGTCTTTGTTCTTGGACATGGGGTCCTGTTTCTATTTCCCATTTTGCTCCGCATTAGACTCAATTTTCCACTTAGTGACAAAACATAGTAGCAAAATACTAACAACCTCTAATTGTCGTTGTGAAAGTGCCAACTTTTGTTAGTCATCATTTGAGAAAGAAAGAGAGTAAGGGAGAGTGGCTACATGTTTCATCTGCATGGGTAAAACCTATTTTCTCAATTTGTTTTAATTATAGCTTTTTTAACACTTTTAGATTTGTGTTTTTTTATTATTTATTTATTTATTTTAATACAACTCTCATAATGAGGACTCCAAAATATTAGATTTTTTTGCTTACTTTATAGTTGCTGCTTCTGCTTGGTTTGCAACAGGTTGCATTTTATAAGCTATTGTCTACATACGATTAGGCAAGGTCATGTTCCTATATATATATTATATTAAAAATAACTTTCTACGGCATGCAAAATTATGCCGTGAAAAGTGTAATGATTTATGGCATGTAAGAAAATGTCGTAGAAGATTATATACGGCATACAAGGCATGTTATAAATATATTAAAAATGACCTTCTACGACATACAAAATTATGTCGTGAAAAATGTGATGATTTATGACATGCAAGAAAATGCCGTAAAATACTATATACGGCATACAAAGTATGTCATAAATATATTAAAAATAATCTTCTACGGCATGCAAAATTATGTCATGGAAAGTATGATGATTTATGGCATGATAAAAATGTCGTAGAAAGTTATATACGACATACAAAGTATGTCATTAATGTTTAATTTATTACTTTTTACAACTTTACCTGCATGCCGTAAATGATACTCAACTTTCCACGGCATGTCATATAACGGCATTTGTGTGCATGCCGTTAAAGAGTTTTTACAGCATGCATCGCAAGCCGTAAAAATTCAATTTTGTTGTAGTGAAGTTCATTTTCCTACTCATGGAATAAGGATGAAACATCCATTTCCATGCTTCAAATATGAAACTATAAGAGAGCACACAACAACTTTGAAGAAGAGAAAGGTAAAGCAAGAATCAAACTAACTATTTAAAGCTTTAAACACATATATACAATCCATATTCATACAAAACTAACTAAAACAATGTTGAAATTGAAGAAAAAAAAGCAAAAGCATGAAGAACATTAAGAGAACAACACTAATGGATAAGCCTATGGAAGGGTGGCTAACCCTTCCACCTCCAACAAGGTTTAAATCACATTTTAAAGCCTAAAAACACTTTGAAAGTCAGTATTTAAAACAGAGTATGAAGAACAATAGAGTAAAAGAATAGGTAATGAAAGAGTTCAAAAATCAACCTCTAGAGAGGATGAACAACTTCTTGATTCACAAACTTCAATCCAAACACTCTCAAGTATTTGAAATCAGTATCAAAACCTCAACAAAAAGCTTCAATGGTGTATTTATATTCAAGAGGGTAGAGAATGTTTTGTATATCTTTGGAAAAGCTTCCTCAACAAGTTTTCTCACCCTAAACTCTGAAAGAAGGTACTATATTTATAGAATTTCGGCGTTTCACGTCGGAAATATCAAAAAAAGAACAGCTGGTCGAAATCTCATGCATGGGAGTAGCCTGTTACTACAGAAATATTTGTTGCGCTGAATATAGTTGGCCGGCCCATAGGGCATACGGCCAGCCCAAAAAAGTGGCCTTCCAACCAATTTTTGGTCTGCTGCTCTTTGAGTAGTCAAGCTAGCAAAAAAGGTTTTAGTCCAAATGGGGTGCAAGGTTTGGGTTTGAAGCTCAAAACTGAATTTTTTTGCTAAAGATTCGAAGAACTGTACAACATAACGTTTCATCATCGAGTGTTCGGATTGAAACGCCCAAGTCTCAAGAGTGGTCAAAATGGGGTGTCTACAAGCACTTGATATCAAAGGAAGCTTTTATTCAAATTTTTACTCAAATTTGGTGAAAAAATTGATGCACCATTGGAGATGCCCTAACAGCTAAAGATTTGGATAAAGGTGAAAGAATGCAAAGAGTCCTCATGTACATTCTTCTTTTTTTACTGCAAAAAGGACAAATGATTAGAAAATTGAGATTCACTTTTCTCTCTCCCTTTCTCTATTATCCTGTTCAACTATAGAATTAGTTCAAATTCTAAAAGTCTACTTGTCTATTTTCTCTCCATCTTCTTATGCAACAGTAAATACACCATCAGAAAATCCAAAATTCAATTTTTCTCTCTCTTTTGTAGATGCAAAAATAATTTAGGTAAAGAAACAAGCAACAGGGAACAGTCTAAAGGTCTTAGTAACA
Organism: Camellia granthamiana; assembly: GCA_036172215.1. Lineage (NCBI taxonomy): Eukaryota > Viridiplantae > Streptophyta > Magnoliopsida > Ericales > Theaceae > Camellia > Camellia granthamiana. The sequence goes on along the minus strand of JAXFYN010000066.1, from coordinate 488,217 downwards.
GTGATAGATACAGTGCAGACCCAACTCTCCATTTTGAATGCAGCAACTGTTCAATCTTTGACTTTGGTGATTTGGTCATTTCAAGGTAAGTGAGAGCATCTCCAACGATTCACCAATTTTTTTTCATCAAATCTAAGTAAAAAAAAGGTAAATTCCTCAATCTGATATCAGCCGCTTCAACGGTGCATTGTAGCTTTCATTAAAAGACAGGAGACATCCGGGGGGATGACCGGCCAGTCGATCGAACAAGGAAACTGAATTTTTTTTTTTTGTTGTATCTTGCTAGACTGAATTGGTGAAACACATATTTGAGTCTGTAAAGTCTCTTCTTCCCACAAGCAAGACCAGGCATTATCTAGATTGTAAAGCTACGCAACTTGAAATGCACGCCATGTTATTCAAAAATCTGATACGAAATTGCGAAATCAATGGTTTCTCAAAGAGCCCATTTGAAGATAAGGAAAGAAGAGACAGAAAACATATCAATACAATTGATCCCAACATTTATCACAAACCCACATCTCTTTTTCTCTATATTTCTAGAATTTGAAAAAAAAAATTAAACTTTCTTAGAAGAAAAATGAACAAGACAAGGTGAATGAATGGTTTTCAAATTAATACCTATATTTACACCACTCTCCTTCTAGAGAGAGAGAGAGAGAGAGAGAGAGAGAGAGAGAAGATGAATGGTGAAGGATTTGTGGATGAGAATTGGAGAGGTAATGTGTTGGTGACAGTAAAAGGGAAGGCAAAACAATCCACTCTTAATACTTTTTCCTCACATTTTCAAGCTTGAGGGGTCATCCGGGGGGTCGACTGGGAGGCCGATCGACCTCCCAGTGTAAAATCTTCACAAAATTTTGCTTAAGGTTGTCATTCGGAAGGACATCTGAGCAACCGTAATGAACAGTGTTTTGTTGAAAGGCACACAACATCCTCAATTTGATGATAAATTTGGGTCATTCTCAATTTAATATTATTTTGATGAAACCGTTGGAGACAAAAAAAAAGCTATCATTTTTCACCAAATTTAAATTTGGTGATGAATCTAGTGAACCATTGGAGATGGTCTAAAATACACCAATTAGATTATATTATTTCACTAGAAATTTTTTTTTACACATTATTCAGTTAAAATTAGTGTTTGTTTTTATTTGTATAGATTTTTTTATTTTACATGTATCTAATAAAAATTTGGATATGCCAAACTTTAAAAAAAAAAAAAAAAAAAAAAACTGAAAACTTAGCAAAGTAATTTTGTAACTTCAAAACAAAGAAAAATTATTTTACATAAAAATTTACAATGTAAAAATAAAAAATAAAAACCTCGTTTAGATTTTTCACCTTGGGATTAAAAGATATTTTGCAAAGCTCAGAATCTTTTCAATATGACTCAATGAATTACATGTGCAGAAATACAGAGTATTTATAAACTATACAAACTAACTCTAGTTCAAGCTAACTAACATGTAACAACTAATTAACTCTAGTTATTCTGTAACTGCCTAACTACTCTGTAACTGTCTAACTAATTTAGCCACAGCATACAGCAGTTGCAGTAACTAATTTAGCCACAGCATACAGCAGTTGCAGGTGCAGGTACTGCTGCTGATGAAGTTGTAGATGTTGCTGATGAAGACGTTGATTGCTGGCTGGAGCTGGAGCTACTATGGCTAGACTTGTTATCATGCCCCCTCAAGCTGAAAGGGATGCAAGAGCTTAGAAGCTTGTTCTGCAGATACAAAAACCGAGGAGATGGCAGTGGCTTGGTGAATAAATCAGCAAGCTGATCCATGGATGAAACATGCTGAATAAGAAGCTGCTTTGCAGCAACTCTTTCTCGAACAAAATGGTAATCAACTTCAATATGTTTAGATCTGGCATGAAACACAGGATTGCTGGATAAAGAAATTGCTGACAGATTATCACACCAAAGGATGGGAGCTGGAACTGTAACATGAAGATCAGACAACAGCATGCCCAGCCAGCTTAATTCAGCAGCAGTTTGAGCAAGGGCTCTATACTCAGCTTCTGTGGAAGATCTAGACACGGTAGGTTGCTTCTTGGCTGACCAAGAAATCAAATTAGGACCCAAGAATACACAATAACCAGTGGTGGATCGGCGGTCAAAGGAACAGCCAGCCCAATCTGAGTCAGAAAAGGCATGCAAGGTAAGATGACCAGAACTAAATTGGAGACCTTGATGAAGAGTGCCCTTCAAATATCGGAGAATTCTTTTAACCAAAGCAAAATGGCTGGTAAGAGGAGTTTGAAGAAATTGGCATGCATGATTAACAGCAAAAGCTAAATCAGGACGCGTAATAGTAAGATATTGTAAGGCACCAACAAGACTACGATAGAGAGAAGGCTGAGAAAAGGGTAAATCAACTGAAGCTGAATCAGTAGAAGATTTGAGAGGCAAAGGGGAAGGAGCAGATTTACAATTTGTCATCCCAGCTTTAACCAAAATTTCAGTAGCATACTTGCTTTGGGACAAAAAATACCCTGAAGAAGAAGTGGTAACAGCAATGCCCAGAAAATAATTAAGCAGCCCCAATTCCTTCATAGAGAAGGTAGCATGCATCTGAGTAATGAGAGTAGAAATATAGGAAGAATCACTGCCTGTAAGTAAAATGTCATCAACATAGATTAAAAGAACAGTAATAGAGTGAGAAGTCCTTTTAACAAACAGAGAAGAATCACAATGACTGGCCTTAAAACCATGAGTAAGAAGAAAAGAGGAAAAAGTAGAAAACCAGGCCCTAGGTGCTTGCTTGAGGCCATACAAGGCTTTATTGAGTTTGCAAACTAAGGAAGGATTATTTTGATCAACAAAACCAATAGGTTGATGCATGTACACCTCCTCCTCTAAAATACCATGAAGGAATGCATTAGAAATGTCCAACTGTTTGATAGACCACTGAAAATGAAGAGCCAAACAGAGGAGAATTCGGATAGTAGGTTGTTTTGCTACGGGACTAAAAGTTTCAAAGTAATCAATGCCCTCAGTTTGGAGAAACCCTTTTGCAACCAAACGGGCTTTATACTGAGCAATAGTACCATCAGAATTTTTCTTAAGGCGAAATACCCACTTGCATCCAATAGCCCTTTTGGTTGGAGGAAGATGGACCAAAGTCCAAGTACCTTGTTTGATCAAAGCAGTGTATTCCTCCTTCATGGCAGCAGTCCAAGCATTGGATTGAGAGGCCTCTTGATAGGACTGAGGCTCAGTGGGATCAGAAGAAGTGAGAAAACACTGATGCAGAGATTTCGATCGAGTGATCATGGGATGAATGTTAGGAGGAGAAATAGAGGGTATAGAATGAGAGGAAGGAATATGAGGTAAAAGAACAGACAAGGAAGATATGGGAATTTGAGCCTCAGAAGTAGGCCTGGAGACAGAAGAAGAATGAGGCAAACAAGCAGACTGAGATAGTGCAGCAGCAGATTGAGGTAAATCAGCAGCAATAGATTGAGACAATCCAGCAGATGAAGTTGAAACAGAAGGCAGACTGCCAAGTAGAGCAACAGCAGCTGGAACAGAATCAAATTGACCAAAAACAAGTGGAATGTGTGACTGTGATGGAATATGGGACTGTGGGGACAACTGTGGTGACTGAGCTGGAATATTTGACTGTGATGGAATATGGGACTGTGGTGACAATTGTGGTGACTGAGCTGGAATATTTGACTGTGATGGAATATGGGACTGTGGTGACATTTGTGGTGACTGAGCTGGAACATGTGACTGTGATAACACATGGGACTGTGGTGACATGTGTGGTGACTGAGCTGAAGCAGAAATGGGAATATGTGATTGTGGGGAAATTTGTGACTGAGCTGGAGCAGGAATAACTGCAGGGGAAGGCACAGATAAAGAATGGTCAGACCAGAAAAAAGAGCTTAGTTGGGACAAAGTAGGAGAGGCAGACTAAACTGATGGAGAAGAGGCAAAAGGAAAGACATCTTCATCAAAAACAACATGTCTGGAAACATGAATTTGTCCAGTAGCAGGATCAAGGCATCTGTAACCCTTGGTAGATGGAATGTAACCAAGAAATACACAAGGGACAGACCTAGGTTGTAGTTTATATGAAACATAAGGTTTAAGCCATGGATAGCATCTACAACCAAAAGTTCTAAGCAATGTATAATCTGGAGGGTGATGATACAGCATTTCAAAAGGAGTTAGAAAATTGATCTTAGCTGTAGGAAGTCTATTAATGAGAAACACAGATGTGGCAAGAGCATCAAACCAATAAGAAAGAGGCAATGAAGAGTGGTGCATAAGAGCAATGGTGGTTTCTATGAGATGTCTATGTTTCCTCTCTGCAACTCCATTTTGGGCAGGAGTGTGAGGACAACTTAACTGATGTTGGATGCCATGACTCTTTAAGAAATCATGAAACTTAGTGCTAAGATACTCACCCCCATTGTCACTTCTTAACACTTGTAACTGAATAGAGAATTGGGTTTCAACAAATGCTTTAAATTCCAAAAACTTATGAAAAACCTCACTTTTATAATGGAGAGGAAACAACCATGTGAATTTGCTATAGTCATCAATAAACAACACATAATATTTGTAAGAAGAAACAGATGCAGTAAATGGCCCCCAGACATCAGAATGAATAAGAGCCAATGGTTTATTAACTGTAGAATTAGACAAGCTAAAAGGAAGTCGATGACTTTTGGAAACACAACAATGTGAGCACATTTTCTTATCAAGAACAGGTGAAACATTTACAGATGAAGAAGGTAACAAATGATGTGTAATAATGTGCTGAAGTTTCCTGGAAGAAGGATGGCCTAATCTAAAATGCCAATGAGATGAATTAACTGTGGACTGAAAACAAGCTGGTGATGCAGATGCAGAAGATGGAGCAGCACTAGGAAGATGATAGAGACCATGGGAATGAAAGCCTTTATATAGCACCTTCTTGGTACTCTTGTCCTGTATAATGAACATATCTTTGTCAAAAGTAATAGTGCAATGATTATCAGAAATAAGCTGATGGACAGAAATTAAGTTGGAAGAAATGGAAGGTACATGAAGCATGTTTGAAAGATGAAAAGGAAATGATGGAGTAGGAAGAAGACCTTGACCAGTGTGGTGAATAGGTAAGACAGTTCCATCACCAATAGTAACCTGGTCATGTCCATGATATGGTTGATAAGAGGAGAGATTGTTCAAGTCATTTGTGATATGACTAGTTGTTGCTGAATCTAAAAACCAGTTTGTAGTGTTAGGAGAATTGTCACCAGGAGAACCAGAAGTAGACTGATTTGTGTTGGTAAGATAGGCTTGATGAGTTTGAGGCCTTGAAGAGTGAAAAACAGATGTGTCCAATCTGTACCAACACTCCAATGCTGAGTGATTTGGTTTTCCACAGATCTGGCAAATCACTTGAGAAGAATGAGGATGAGATGCAGCAGAGTGTGCAGCAGAATGTGATGAAGAGGACTGATATCCTGTGTGACCTTGGCCTGAAGTAGAAGACCTGCCTCGACCTCGAAAAGGAGCATTACTAGAACTAGAATTTCCTTTAAAAAACCTGCTACCAGTTCTGCCTCCTCCTCGACCTCTGTAAGAACCACCTCTAAAGCTACCTCTAGAAGCAGTGCTTGAAACATGATAAGCAAAAGGTAATTCTGAAGCATGAACATGTTTAGATGAAGCTTCAACATGAATTGATTCAGAATTTAATAGAGAACATAACTCTCCAATGGAAATTGTTTCAACTCTAGTTCTGATTGCTGTTTTGAATGCATTATATTCGTTAGGCAATCCATTAAGAATCAGGAGAACAAGATCCTCATCATCCACAGGGGATGCAGCCAAAGCCAATTGATCGGCAAGAGACTTGATCTGAGTCAAATAGGTGTCCATTGTGTTGCCTTTTTTTACAATTTGACCAAGTTTATTCTTTAACTGATGAATATGTGACCGGGACAAAGAGGTGAATCGTTTGAGAAGCACACTCCATACTTCATGACTTGTGGAACAATGTAACACAGAGGTGAAGATAGATGGTGAGAGAGTTGCTGTTAAGCAACTGAGAAGATGAGAGTCAATCAGCATCCAATTTGTGTAGTCTGGATTTGGAATCTCATGATTTTGTTTATCAATGATAGTGGATGATGGACATACAAGTGTGCCATCAACAAAACTGAGAAGCTGTGTAGCTTTCAGTATGTTGTGAACTTGATTCTTCCAGATAATAAAGTTTGTAGCATCAAGTTTGACAGTTACGAAGGCATTCAGATTTGTAATGAGTAATGCAAGATTTGGAGGTATGGAAGCCGAAGTAGATGATATAAGGGAAGATGAAGTAGATGATACAGCAGATACAGCAGAAGCAGACAGATTCAGAGATGGCTGTGCAGACGCTATTGATGAATCCTCAAGAACTAATGAATCTTCAAGAACTAATACTCGTGAGAGATGATTGCTCTGATACCATAAAAGATATTTTGCAAAGCTCAGAATCTTTTCAATATGACTCAATGAATTACATGTGCAGAAATATAGAGTATTTATAAACTATACAAACTAACTCTAGTTCAAGCTAACTAACATGTAACAACTAATTAACTCTAGTTATTCTGTAACTGCCTAACTACTCTGTAACTGTCTAACTAATTTAGCCACAGCATACAGCAGTTGCAGTAACTAATTTAGCCACAGCATACAGCAGTTGCAGGTGCAGGTACTGCTGCTGATGAAGTTGTAGATGTTGCTGATGAAGAAGTTGATTGCTGGCTGGAGCTGGAGCTACTATGGCTAGACTTGTTATCAGGGATCTTATTTGATTTTTTCCTCAACTATTTTTTTTTTTTAAATTTTCAAAAAGTTTTAGGTTTTCAAAAAGTTTTAGGTCTTATAGTAATATAATTTCATTAAGTATAAATTATTATAACAGTGCTAGAGATCCATATTTTGCACTATAAAAACATTCACAATGATGTGACAAAGATGGTGGATCCTATATAATTGAGTGTATAATCAATTAAAAATTGATACTTTTCATATCACATTATTATGGGTTGAATTATGAGAGACTTTTTAGTGTCTCAAATATTTTCCAAATTATTTTTCGTAATATACTATATTATGTACAATTTTTATTAATATTTTCATTTTTTAACTTACAAAATTAACTCGCCTCCCACCTCGCACCCTCCCTATTTCCGTCACCTCCCAATTTGCCCCACCCCTAATATGATATGGGATGAGAGCAGATTTCTATAAACCTGTCCCAAACTCAATCCGTGACCATCCTTGGATATAACTGATAAATATAACTAGATGATGACTTAATATAATATTAGTTATGATATAATATAATATTAGTTATGATATAAAAGCATATAATCTCATAACTAGATGTATTTGTATCATAGCATTACTTAAAATAAGGGCTTAGTCTCAAGGGGTGATCATCGCTTCAACTTTCTTTAAAAAGAAATTGAATTAAAAAGTAAACACTTGATTTTTGCAGAGGTGGAAAAGTTTACTCCCTTTGATGCTAATCTAACCATTAACAACGAACTTTCCTTGATATTAAAAATAAAATAAAATAAAAAATCACTCAAAATAACAATTGTGTAAAGACAATGAGGGAAGACTTGGAAAATGACTTATTACCTATTGATGAATTAAAATAATTGTTTGGTAACGTTCCTTAAGTGTATGAAAATAGAATTTCCCATTTATTTACCATTTAGGTAGCGTTTGGTAATGTTTTTTATTTATGTTTACAAATATTTTATAAATTAGTTTTTGTTTATTTTTGGAAAAATATAAACTACAAACGTGTTTGGTTTGAACAAAATGTTTGAAAAATTTTAAAAACATAAACTAAAAAATATGTTTGTTCAGGCCTAAAATATTTATATTTATTTTTTTATTATTTATGACAATGGGATCATATATATTATAATTGAAAAAAAAATTATTTGAAAAAAAATTAATTGAAAAAAATTTGTTAGTCAAATTTTTAAATTTCTGTTTTTGAGTTTACGTGTTTTTTTCTCAAATTTACAAATTGAGACAACCAAAAAAATTATCAAACAAATTTTTATGACAGTTTTTAAAATTTTTGTAAATATAAACTGAAAACTGAAAACAAAATGATTATTAAATAGGTCCTAAAGTGTGCACTTTCTTACACCATGTCTAATCTTTCATCTATTTTTTTGTTTAATTTGATTTTAAATTTGATTAAAAAAATTAATTTAAATAAGCTACTTTAATTTTTTTTTATTAAATTTTCATCAAAATCTTTTTTTAAAGTTCACATCTTATCCCAAATTTTCTATTTTTTTACCAAATTTGTTGGAAAAAAAAAAAAGAGAAGATTATCTCCAATCTTTCATTTTTGTAATTTTGCCTTTTTAATTGATGCAAAGTAGGGAACGATAGATGGATGAAATAAATTAAGATTTTAAAAATTGAAAATGATATTATTAAAATAAAGAGATGTGTAATGAGATTTTTTTTAATATATTTTTTGATGTGTGTTTAGAAAATGTAATCATTACATGTATGCACTGAAAAAAATTATCGTATAGAAACAAAATTACCCGATTTTAACTCATGATCATTTGGTAAAACTTGGTTTTTTTTTTTTTATAACTCAGGTATTTTCAACCCGTTGATTTGGTAAAACTTATTGATCATTGTTTTTTTTTTTTCCGATAATACTTGGTAACTCAAATTTTCATAACTCGAATGGCTTGAATAACTCGAATGACTCGAATGTCTCAAAACGACGTCATTTTACTCCTAAAACGATGTCGTTTTGATACATTCGAACCATTTGAGCCACACAAATTCGAGCTACCAAGTTTTTCCCCCCCCCCCCTTTTTTTCTCACTTATTGAATCTCTTTTCATTTCTTTTTTGTTTAGTTTTTTTTTATTTAAAATTTTTTCATGGCACTTCTTTTATTTTATTTAGTACAAAAGGAATAGTAGTGATGAGTGACAGGACATTTCTTTTGTTATTTATTTATTTTCTTATCAAATGCATGTTTTTGAATTAGATTTTCAAACGATAGACTAATCAAAATAGGAGTTTAAGTGCGTCATTTTCTTGAGAAATTTTAATATACACCCCTTTCAAAGGATATATCATAAACACCTCTTAATTATGTTATTTTTTTTTTAGTTATGATTAATTTTTTTATTTAATTATAGCATTATTTTAGTTATTACTCATGAAATCTTTAATTATATCTCATGTTGTATTTAGTTATTACATTTTTTATTTTATTTTAATTATGACTCGAAAAATATATTTAAAATTATGTTATTTTCTTCTTTAGTTACAAGGTCCATGCATATGTGTATCATAGTGTTTTTCCATTTTCCATCACTAATTCCTTAGTTGTATAAATTAGGAGTGCTCGTGGATTGAGTTGGGTCGGGTCCAAACTTAGGCGGATTGGCATAAATTAATCTATATTGGTCCACTTAGCTAGCGGATAGAGACCATGTCGGTTGGCAAATGAATACATATTGGTTTGACTATTTTTGCTTTACTCACTACTACAAAAATAGATAACGATCACACTTTTTTGGTGTGAAGTATGTTATTTAATCACACCTTTTAAATTTTATTAAAGTGTGATATTTGGGAGTGTAATTAAAAATGGTCATTTTTAATCACATCTTTTAAGTGTGATTAAAAACATTTAAATCACACCTTTGAAGTGTGATTAAAAATATTTAGATCACACCTTAAGTCATTTTTTAAATTATTTCCAATAATGAGGAAATTTCATTTTTCCCTGCAAACTATGCTTCGATAATTAGTTCAACCCTTGTACTTCTTATAATTTAATTTTACATCTAATCTATTTAAATTTTTTTTTCCACCCCTATCATCAGCTACCATCTATAATTAGACAGCACTTGTTGCCATCTCTGAGATTTTATTTTATCCACCAAAAAATATTTTCAAAATTTTAATTAGACACACTTAAACAATATGAAATTTGGAAATCTAATTGATATTTTTAAGATAGTTTGGGAGAGGGGGATTTTCAAACAAAATTTCGATACCATATCATCAACTTTCGTTTAATTATAAATGGCAGTTAACGGTAGGGGTGAAGTTGATCAAAAATTAAATAATTTAGGTGTAAAATTAAAATTATAAGAAATATAAGGATTAAATTGATCATCGATATATAGTTTGGGGATAAAGTGAAATTTCCTCTCGAGTAATTGTTTACATTTTTATGCCCATAATTTTTTTTATTGTTCATTTTTTAGTAGTTGTTTGGGATGTGCTATATAAGTACACTTTTTAACTTTTTAATTTAAAAAATATAGAAAAAAATGTATGTTTGGGATAATTTTTTGACTTTTTATGAAAAGATATATAATAAAATATTGTAGTAAAATCAAAATGACTATTTTACCCTTTTGAGTTTTTAACTTTTAACTTTTTGACTTTTTGAGTAGTTGAATTCAAATGATAAAATAATAATTTTGCCCTAGTGGTTTCCCCAACAAACTACCCTTGAATAGTATAGATTTTTTAGCTTTTTAAGTAACTTTTTTATTTTTTGGCTTTTTTAGTTTATCCCAAACAAGGCCTTATAATAAAAATAAAGGCATAACTTTTATACTTTATAAATAGCAAATATAATTACTAAATAAAAGGTCATTCTTTTAACACACGAAGTATAAAAATATAATTTTATTTTCTTAGGAGTATTGGTAGATTAAGTTAGGTCGGGTGGCCTCTCATCCGTCATCTATTCGAACTTAGGCAGATTGAAAAAAATGTATCTGCATCTATCTACTTGGACAATCGAAACCGTCCATTTTATGGCCGATGATTCTGGCCATTTAGTTTTAACGGATCAGATATAAACGAAAATAATAATATTGTCATTTTTTTCCCACTAAAATGTATATGAAAAAAAAAAAGAGAAAAAGATTCCCATTGCTGCGGCTATTGCAATGTTGTGCTCTACAGCAAGCAAGCAATGGGAAGAATTAGGTGGTGGACCTTTGTTGTTCTTTCTTAGCCATTCATGGGTTGTTCACCCCTTGTTCATGGTGGCAGCCTTTGGATTTAAGATTTGAGGAAGGTAAAGGTAAAAGAAATAGAAAATGTGATAAAAACATAACCTAAAGATTTACGATTTGACGTATATATTTCATTGATTTTTTTTTACATTTTTTTTTTATTTCTCTGCAAACCCCTTTTGAAATCTTTAATTCAAACAAACTAAAAATAACGACTTTGCAGCTATTCCCTAATGTGTCTTGTGGTCAAATTCCTTCTATTGCTTCATCTCAAGTCGCACTAGAATGGAGAGATTCTTTTATCAATGGAGAACGAGATCAAGAAGCTATTGAGCAGTGCATAAAAACTCTTGTTTCAGTAATATGATATCTGAGAATATATTAGGAAAGTCTGCATTTTAGAAAACTTAGGTTGCGTTTGGTTGTGTTTTGTAAATGTGATTTGAGAGTATGAGTTGTATTTTGAGTTTGTGTGTTGTAGAATTATGATTTGAGTTGTTTGGTAAAGAGTTTTGAAAATAGTTTTGGAAAAGAGGTTTGATTTGAGTGGGGAATTGTTGATGTGATATTTGATATGTAATACAAAAATTTACAACTCATAACTAAACATACAACTCAAAATTATTTGAAAGCACATTAAAAATTTTAAAAATTTCAGAAAATATTTTTCCAAATTATATAAATCAATTGCAAAAAAAAAAAAAAAAAAAAAAAAAATTCTGTACAGCAAAGGACATCCGATGTCCTCAAGGACGTCCGAGTGGTAGTCCCTAGGGACGACCGGGTGGTCTTCCCCTGGCCAAAAAAAATACAACAAACGCGCAAAATGGACAGAGCTTTCGGCAGAGTTTTGAAAAATTAATTCCAAAACTCTTACCAAACATGGAGCTGAAACTAGCATGTAGAATCACATTTCAAAAGCATATTTTGTTCAAGTATATCAGCTACATAAAAAAATCACTAAAATAGGTTAGGAAAGATTTCAAATCACTAAAATAGGTTAGGAAAATATCCTTAAAAGCCGTCACAATAAGACACAACAACAACCCTTTGTTCATCCAAGACACAAGGGGGTGTTTGGGAAGGATTTTTTTTTATTTTTTATTTTTTGTTTTTTTTTTTACTAAAAGACAAATTGGTTACAAAACTAAAAAAAAAACAAATCCAAACAAAATATTACATCAAACCCCATAATCATTTCACTTTTTCTCTCACAAACATAATATATAACTATAAAAAAACTCAACAATCTTTCCAAATACAAATTTTTTTTTTCTCCAATGATATCCTACAATTAAAAAAACTTATAAAAAAAACTCACTTCCCAAACACCTACAAAAGGGTGAGATCCACATGTGAGTCTCACTCAAATAAGTCCACCGTCTGTGTCTAACATATGATTGATTCTGTAAAATCATTCTATACACTAATTTTTCTCTTATTAATCCCCTTCTAAGTGGACAAATTTTGGAGTCTGGGTATAGGCACAAGACCTATGCTATGAGCCTGTGCAAGCGTACCCTGAATCTCCTTCGATTATTTGAATCATTGATATTTTAAGATTCATTGAGTAGATTATCTATGAAAAAAAGAGAGAGAGAGAGAGAGAGAGAGAGATTAATTGGACATCTACAAGAACACATTTAAAAATAAATGATTAGCATAAGTTTGATGATTTTTTAGAAAATAATTTGAGCCTGATCATGGGATTACACGTCTGATTAATTTTATTTTATTTATATGAATGATATACTTGACGAATCTTATAATATAAATAATTCAAATCATTAAAATAATCTCAGAATAAAGCCAAAAAACTATCACAACACAAGCCATTGGCCCAAAATTTGGGCTGAAAGGCCATGTTTGTTTTTCGATCTAGCAGTTCGGACTAGACTGGTAGTGAAGAATATTAGATCAATATTATGTTTGTTTTGTAAATAGAGGTTTGGATTGAAAGTCCCTTCGGATTACGAAAGGCTTTGGGACGAGCGGACTAACTGTCTAGGCAAGGAAATGGTATTCAAAAATAGTCTGTTCGGATTAGAGTGTTATGGGTCTTTTATAAGGACAACCGACCGATCAACCAGCCAAGTGTAATTTTTTTTTTTTTTTTTTTACATGTGCAGCCGCACATTTTGAATATTAATATTTTTTTTGTTAAGCAAAAACCATGGTTTTTATTTGTTTTATTATTTTATATAAAAATAATTTAACAATCCTTATACTAACAACTGTTATCAAAATAAATACAATTTTATTGAAAATTCACTTACTAACAATTCCCTCCATCCTATCTCTAAAAACAAACGGGGGCCAAAACTAGCGGGGTAATAAATCATTGCATGGATTTTATGGTAACTTTTCATCCTTTACATAAATTTACACAACTACTACAATGTGTATATGTAAACCTTACCACATCTAAAAAATATTAACATTGGGTCTTACATATATGCATAATCTTTGTTATTTAAAATTACATATGAGATGCAAAAAATAATTGAAATTAATAGGAAAACAAATACCATTTTTAAAGCATTTTCATAACTTCAGCAAAATCTAAGGGTGCAAACAATCAGTACGAACTTAATGGTACTGCATTCAAAGATTTGATGGGGAAAAAAAATGTAAAGAAAAAGATCTCTCGCCACTTGTTTAAATGATTAAAGAAATAAGAAACGGTAAGAAAGGAGAGAAATGATGAGAAAGAATTTTTTCTTTAAAAATTGAAGTCATGTTTTGCGTGGTGAGAAACAAAAGCAAAACCAAAACGTGACAAAGGTATATTTTTAGGCGAAAAGGTTCATCCCTAATTCCCAATAGTCACCATCACTTAAATGAGAAGATAAGAGTTCAACTCTTTCACAGTGCTAATCTAATAATTAATAATTAATTTTTATAAATAAATAATAATAATAATAAAAAACTTACCAATGTCAAAAAAATAAGATACAAAAATCCCAATACTCACTGGTTGAGCCGGTAAGGCCAAAAGTGGCTTGCTGTGGCATGACTCGGAGGAGTTGAAAAGTTGAAAAGCTAAATTGACTTGGGGAATGGCGGTGCAAGTTGGGTTGCCAATGTGCAATGCAATGGTTGACCAGAACCACAAAAAAGTTTCTTTTTTCTCTTTTTTTTTAAATTTATTATTTTTTCAATCAGTTAGTACAAAAAAAAAAAAAAAAAAAAAAAAAAACAGCAATAAGCAATAAGGCTCAGGGTTGATTTGAGTTATTCTAAAAAAGTGTACTTTTTGACTTATTGACTTATATGGATTGGGTTTGGGTTAGGTTTGATATGATGTGTTAGAGAAGCAATGTGATTTAAATAAGATGATGTGACTTAAATAAGATAATGACTTTTTGAATTTTTATATTATTTAATAGATGTCAAACTTGGCCTCAATATCAACCATCATACCTTATAAATAGAGAAAGAAAAGTTGTACTTGTAGTAGTAATAGTCAATGTTAGATATCACGGTAAGTAAAAGAGTGTCTCATCCATCAAGTCAGTCCTCAACTCTTCCAGAAAAAAAAAAAGAAAAAAAAGTATTGAGAAGTGTTTTTTTTTAACCGTTGAAATTCCATTTCTATCTGTTAATATATTATGATAAAATAGTAATATATATTATATTCTACTCACCCTTTCGGTGACAGACCCACACCCACTTTAGCTACTTTAGGTTAATATATATTAACTCTTGTATGCTCTTGTAAGCTGTAAAGCATCAGACACCATCACACACTTGTATTATTAATTGTTCTCTTTCGGTGCTTTAGCTAGTGCTTCAGCTATAAATCAGCTGGCTCTCTTGTAACCAATTACAATAATATAGAATACAACTTCTTCATTCAGTCTCTTTCTTTTCTCTCTATCAATTTATTCTAACATGGTATCAGAGCTAGGTTGTTAACCTAGTAATTCTGCTTCACCGGCGGGCGGCAGCCTCGCCTTGGCCGCCCGCCGGACCTCTACACATACCATTATACAGATATCATCCGCTGCCACTAAACCCAATTCAACTATCACTGGAAACACTTCTTCTATCACCTGTGATGCCATCTTCACAAACTGTTCGTTGTTCCATCTTCACACTTCTTCTCTCTAGAAAACCATGGCGTCAAGGAGGCTGCTGTCCCCTCACCATGCCCCTCCCACCGTCCTTCCCCCAAGGGCTTCCTCCTCAACCGTGTCCTCGACTACGCCACCACCGCGGCAGCTCCGTCGCAGACGGCGGCGACACCACCTCCCCCGAAAACAGGCGGCCCATGAAAGATAAATTGATAGAGAGAGAAAGAGATAGAGACTTTAAATGCTCTGATTATATTGATTCAATTCTATATATGTTTACAAAGGGAAGGGGCTCTCTTTATAGAGAGGAGCACCGAAAGGGAAAAACATAAATGATGAAAGTGTGTATGTGTGTCTGCTAGCTTTCCAGCTTATATGAGCATACAATGTATATATTAATCTAAAGGTGAGTGTACCTCCCGGAGGAGCTCGGACTCCTCCCGCGCCTACCTTTTGCTTCCTCGCTGTCCCTCACATCGCCACCGGCGATCTCGTCCGCGAAGAGCTCTCCCCCAATGGCCCTCTCTCTCATCAGCTTGCAGAGATTGTAAACCAAGGGAAATTGGTTTCAGATGAGATTATAATAAACTTGTTATCTAAGTGACTTGAGGGGGAAGATCCATACACACTCTCTCTCTCTCTCTCTCTCTCTCGCTAAAAAGGATCTATACTCTCTCTATCCAGTAGTTGTGGATTCAGTGCTCCACAGACATGGGACAAGTTTTAGACAAAATTCAAGGTAAGGAGTGGAGGCGAAGACAAATAAGAAAGATAACAGACAAAGTTTATGACCATTTCAAAAACGATTCAGGATCAGCTCATTTGACATTTGCAGATCTGTACATTGCTGTGCTACTTGTGTACAATGACATCAACAAATGTTTGCCTGGGCCTCATTTTGATCCCCCTTCCAAAGAAGATGTTAGAACCATGACCCTTTTGCTTTTTGATCCAACCAATCTTCTCCTCCTTATTTTATTCACCCACTAGCCACTCATCATGCACACCACCTACTTACACCACTCTCTCTCTTATTTTAATCACTCATTCCCTACCAAAGCAAAACATCATCATCTATTCCACCACAAATTCCTCATCATCATATATTCTATTTGTCCCAAACCATCTGACCGAAAAAAAAAAAAAAAAAAAAAAAAAAAAAAAAAAAAAACCACTCCGTGTTGAGCTATTTTGCTCCACTTTCTCCGTGTTGAGCTATTTTGCTCCACTTTCTCTGTGTTAGGCTATTTTGCTCCACTTTCTCTGTGTTGGGCTATTTTGCTCCTCTTTGTGTTGAGCTGTTGTGCTCCACTTTCTCAATCCCTTTGTTTCAACCTCAATTAGGTTTCTATCTTCACACCTATTTGAGTTTGAGGGGGGGTTATACAGATATCATGGTGAGCAAGGTTACATACCATGCGAACCACCCAAGCCACCTCATGGCGCACTCCCTAAGTCGCCCCCTTGGTGCACCACCCAAGTTTCTACTACAACGGTCCGACATGACCCTATAAACTGTCCCGACATTGATTCCGGTCAGCTTCTACCAACGGTCTGACACTACCACACAGTGTCTGCTACATTGGTCCGACATGACCCTATAAACTGTCCCGACATTGATTCCGGTCAGCTTCTACAACGGTCTGACACGACCACACAGTGTCTCCTATCCTATTTTATTTTCAATTTATTTTCCTGTTTTGTTACACTCTCCAAACTCACGTTGGTTAGTACCTATCCTCCTTGAGTTTGAGGGGGGCTGTTAATATATTATGATAAAATAGTAATATATATTATATTCTACTCACCCTTTCGGTGACAGACCCACACCCACTTTAGCTACTTTAGGTTAATATATATTAACTCTTGTATGCTCTTGTAAGTTGTAAAGCATCAGACACCATCACACACTTGTATTATTAATTGTTCTCTTTCGGTGCTTTAGCTAGTGCTTCAGCTATAAATCAGCTGGCTCTCTTGTAACCAATTACAATAATATAGAATACAACTTCTTCATTCAGTCTCTTTCTTTTCTCTCTATCAATTTATTCTAACACTATCAACTATAAGGCAAGAAGGTCAAGAAGCATACACACAAATTGGTTCCTAATATACATTTTTTAATATATATATATATAGAATATATTCCCTTTTATGGGCATGCAAAGTACATGCTGCATTCTACTTATGCATATGCAGATGAAGGAGGTTGAAGATCACAAAGAATAGAAGAGAAAAGAGGGAAAATTAAAAGCCAAATGTCTACTGTATCAGAATCAGATGTCTATATTCTCTAAATGGGCTATAAATGGAGACACGGACAGTAAGCATTTGCATCAAGAGGTCACAATATTGGAGAGGAAGAAGAGAGGTCTTACATGAAGGCAAGAGTCTAGTTTGGTAGCCGAGGATGATTTGCCTGCAGCCATCTTTTGTTTGGTCATCAGAGCTTGCTTGTTTGGTTCTCTGCAGGCAGTCATCTTGGTTAGTTTGACAGCCTCTTCTCTTTCATGCTAGTCCTTTTCTTCCATGAAGAGCAACTTTTTTTACTCGAGCATATCGAATTACAGCAATATTATGTGTTTAGAAAAAATATCTAAAAATAATATGCAAAATTTGAAATATGTAGATTAGATTTGTTATAAGTGTGGCATATGTACCACACCAAGTTTTTAAATCATAAATTCAAATTTCAAATACTTTTTTTTAATATATTTTTTCGAATACATGTCAAATTATGAATTAATTGTTACATGGTCTACATGAAATTTGTTTACCATTTTCAAGTAAATGTCGCCATCCTAATTATTTTACAGGCTCAAGATCTTTTGTTCTTATTCTTTATGTTATTCTGTCCCAAATACTATCCCCATCTAACGATGTGTGAACTCTCATTTATTAATTATTTATTTTGACTCATGGTCACTTTATGTTGAAAAATTATTAAATATTCTTAAAGTATCACGTATCATTACTTTTGTGGTACTACCTACAAATAAAAAACCACAATATGCATCAAGTCAGGGACGAAATTAGAAGAAGACTATAAGTCATGACCCCTTATTTCTGTAAAAGATACTGTGCCTGTTTGGTGCAGCTTAAAAGCTGCTTATTTCAACTTTCAACTTAATTTAAGCTATTTTGATGTGTTTGGTTTAGCTTATAGCTTATAACTTATAACTTTTAGGAAGTCAGAAATCAGCTTATTCTTTGAGTGGGGCAGGAGATGTTTAATTTATAAGTCAAAAATTAGCTTATGTTCATAGTTATAAGTTATAAGCTGTTTAGGCATAAGCTATAAGCACTTTCCCACAGCTCTACTAAACAGGGCCACTATTTGTTATAGAACTTGAAAAATATATATCTCATTTTATACATAAAATGACCCCTAAATATAAAAAATATATATCTCATTCTTCTCTTATCTTGCATTCTCTTTTTATTTTACACCATAAGAACTTCTTTATCCTATTAGAAATTGTTTCTATGTAATTTAATTTTTTTCTGTGTATATATATAATTTATATATCAAGCTGTACATACATGAATGTTTGTATATATTATAAAAAAAAAAAATTATTTATCTTTTGGCTCCTCCAATAATCAAATTATAATTTGTCCCTACATCAAGTATTTCTTAGGTGAGTTATCATGATTTACCTATAAAAATTTTCTTTTACATGACTGATTTAGAATAACAAGTACATGTTATTTGAAATGACTGAATAATTACCCACGTTAGGATAAGAGTTTGAGAAGGGAGATAGAAATTAATGAGGACAATATTTACTTTCATTTTTTCGATTACTTGTTGGCTTTGTTGAAGTTCTTTCATAAGTCTCCCAAAACGTTCAACCATCTTTGTTAATGTGCCAATTTTAACAATGTTTCTTTCCATGTCACTATCTTTTATATATATATATATATATATTTATTGTTTTTTTGTAGTTTTGATAAGAAACAGAAATAGAGTATGCAGCAACAGAACATGCAGCCTCAGCAGCAACAGAACATGCAGCCTCAGCAGTTGAAGTTGCAGCCGCAGCTTAGTGTATCACATATAGCTGGAAAGAGATATAAATCAGTATTGTAGTAGTGGTGGTTAGTTAGGTTCAGTTAGTATCTGTTAGTTTAGAGTTTGTTCAGTCAGTTAGAATTTGTTGTAACAAACTCCTAACCAACTCTCTTGTATTAACTATAAATAGGTATATGCCTAAATGTAAAAAGTGTGGTGAATGAAATATTATTTTCTCATTTCTTGTTATGGTATCAGAGCCAAATAGCTCTCACGAGCAAGATTCAGTCATGGCAGTTTCATCATCTTCTCTACCACCAAATCTTAGTCTACTGATTTCAAATTTTCAGTCTCTAGTAACAGTGAAACTTGATTCTTCCAATTTTATTATCTGGAAACATCGGCTTTAGAATGTGCTTAGAGCCACAGAGTTGTTTGATTTTGTAACTGGAGTGATTCCATGTCCAGCTCCACAGATCCTTGATTCATCTGGAAAAGTAATTGAAAATCCAGAGTTTGCAAGATGGAAGATCATTGATGCACATCTGTTAAGTTGCATTACTGTAACTCTCTCCTCCTCTGTGTTCTCTACAGTTCTTCATTGTCAACATTGTGCTCAAGTTTAGAGTACTTTAGAGAAGAGATTTACCTCACTCTCTCGATCTCACATACATCAATTGAAGAATAAACTTCAATCAGTCACCAAGAAAGGTCTTTCAATGGAGGAATATTGGACTCAGATTCGCAATATTACAGATCAACTTAGTCTTGTATTAGCTACGGTTGAAGATGAAGATCTGGTTCTATTAGCACTCAACGGATTACCAGATGAATATGCAACTTTGAAAACTACTATTCGTGCCAGAGTAGAGGCGATTACTATGGTAGACTTGAGTTCACTGCTGTGTTCTGAAGCAATCCATGTAGGAAATAAAACTAAACATGTGCTTATTGGTGATTTACCAATGGCCTGTGCTGTCACTACTGACTCTGCATCTGGATTTGCTTCATATCCTTCATCTACCAGAGGATATTCATCTAGCCATAGAGGTAGATATCAATTTCGTGGTAATAGGGGAGGAAGATACAGAGGAAATGGAAGGTATCGCAGAGGAGGTCGATATGGAGGACAGGTAGGGAGATATGATAACAGACATGATAGTCATTCGAGCAATGCTTCTTATTCTTACTCTAGTTGTCAAATCTGTGGGGGTCATAATCATAGTGCTTTTGATTGTTGGTTTCGTATGGATTCCACCTATCAGCCTGCTCAGGCTTATTCTCCATCTAATTCTCATCAGGCTCATTCTCCATCTAATTCTCAGTCTTTTCCACCTCATGCTTACTCTGTCACTGGAAATCAGTCTTCTTCTAATCAGTCTTTTACTCCATCTGATTCATCCACTCCGTGGTACATAGACTCTGCTGCAACCAATCATATCACTAATGATTTGGCTAATCTTCAACTCTATCAACCTTACCAAGGCTCAGACCAAGTCACTGTTGGTAATGGCCAGACTGTTCCCATTCAACACATTGGTGAGGGATTACTCCCTACTCCTCAGTATTCCTTTTCTCTTAATAATCTTCTTCATGTGCCTAACATTTCTTCTAATCTCTTGTCTGTTCATCAACTCACCAAGGATAATAATTGTTCAGTTACATTTGATTCTAACTCCTTTGTGGTTCAGGACAAGCATATGAACAAGGTTCTGCATAAAGGACCTAATATTCATGGACTTTACCATTTTGCTGATTCATCCTCTTCCATGATTCCTCAAGCTTATGTTGCTCAAGCAAAATCTCAAGCCTTTGTGTCTACCTGGCATCAAAGACTTGGTCATCCTTCTGCACTAAAATTTCATCAACTTCTTCAATACTTACCTGGACCTCTATCAAATAAAGATTGTAATTCATTAGCTTGCGCTTCTTGTAGTGTTGCTAAGATCCATAGGTTGCCTTTCAAGTTTTTACTTCTACTGTTAATAAGCAATTTTCTCTTGTGCATAGTGATGTTTGGGGACCATTTAATGCCTCTCTCAATGGTTATAAATACTATCTTCTGTTTGTTGATGATTTCACAAGATTTACTTGGATCTATCCTCTTTATGTTAAGAGAAGTTTTTTCCACCTTTCTTTTGTTTAAAGCTTATGTGGAAAAACAATTTGATACAGTCTTGAAAATTCTCAGAACTGATAATGGAACTGAGTTTGTTAATCATCAAATGGATAGATATCTTGCTAAACATGGTATTCTCCATCATCTCTTTTGTCCTTATGCTCCAGAACAAAATGGCATTGTGGAGAGAAAACACCTACACATTGTTGAGACAACTATTGCACTAATGTATCACTCTAGCATGCCTCTTACCTACTGGTCTGAAGCTCTAGCTACAGCTATGTTTCTTATAAATAGGATGCCTAGTTTGTCTCTTCATCATAAATCTCCTTTTCAGTTACTTTTTCATGCTCTTCCAGATTATGAATTTTTCAAAGTCTTTGGTTGCCAATGTTTTCCATGGCTTCGACCTTATGTTGATCATAAACTTCAACCAAGATCTTCACCTTGTGTTTTCTTAGGTTACCATCCTTCCACTAAAGGATGCCGATGTTTGGATCCTTCTACTGGAAAAATATTTTTGTCTAGACATGTCTTGTTCAATGAGTCTTGCTTCCCATTTGCTACTCATACACCTACTCCTTCTACTCTACCTAATCTTACATCATTTTTCTGGTCTTCTTCTCAATCTGCCACCTTTACCAAACCTCTCCCTCCTATCTTTTCCTCATCTTTTTCTACTCCTTATACCAATTATGTTCCTACAACACTTGCTGTTGTGCTTCTTGCAGTCCCTACAGCACCTGCTACTGTTATTCGTGAAATACCTACTCCTGCTATTCCTGATGCTTCTACTACTGTTCCTATTTCTTCTTTTATTCCTATTGAATCCATTTCTATTCACCTGCCACCTCTTCCTTCTCACTCTACTTCTTGTAATACTCACCCTATGACTACTCGATCCAAAGCTTCTTCTCTTTCTCAGCACCTTGCAGCCCCTTCTTGTCATCTTACTCACACTCCTCCAGTAGATCTTACTTGTACTGAGCCTCAGAATGCTTCTCAAGCTTTAACTTCTCCTCTCTGGCTTACTGCTATGAATGAGGAGTTTCAAGCTCTCCATAAACAAGGTACTTGGACCCTTGTTTCTCTTTCTTCTACCAAATCTGCTATTGGCTGCAAGTGGGTGTTTCGTATTAAAAAAAATTCAGATGGTACTATTGCTCATTACAAGGCTCGCTTAGTTGCGAAGGGATACTTGCAACAAAAAGGAATCGATTATGATGAAACATTTAGTCTTGTTGTAAAGCAACCTACTATTAGGATTCTCTTGTGTCTTGCACTTCAAAATCAGTGGCCTCTCAAGCAGTTGGACATCTCCAATGCTTTCTTACATGGTAAGTTGGATGAAGAGGTATATATGTTACAACCTCAAGGTCTTGTTGATTCCACCTTTCCTCATCATGTGTGCAAATTGCACAAAGCTTTGTATGGCCTCAAGTAAGCTCCTCGAGCTTGGTACTCCACCTTCTCATCTTTCTTACTTACTCAAGGTTTCTGTCATAGTTATTCTGATCCTTCTCTCTTTGTAAAAAAGACCTCTACTAGTATCACTATTTTGCTCATTTATGTTGATGACATTCTGCTAACTGGAAGTGATCCTAGTTTGATTCAAGCATTACTTGCTCAGATGCATGTGGCTTTTTCCATGAAGGAACTAAGAGATGTCTCATATTTTTTAGGCATTTCTGTTCAAGCTCTTTCCACTGGTTATTTTTTATCTCAACACAAATATGCTCAAGAACTGCTCCATAAAGCTGGTATGCTTCATTATAAACCATGCTTCACACCTATTGCTCCAAAGTCTTCTATTGTTCCTTCCTCCACTGATGTGCTTCCTCATGCTCAGCCTTCATTTTACAGAAGCATCGTTGGTGCTTTACAATACTTAACTATCACACGCCCTGACATTGCCTTTGTTGTCAATCAAGCGTGTCAGCATATGCAAGCCCCAACTAATGCTCACTTTGCTCTAGTTAAACGCCTGCTCAGATATATTCAAGGCACTGTTTCTCATGGTCTTACTTTCAGAAAATGGTCTTATGATCTTCATGCCTTTACTGATTCTAATTGGGCCGGGGATTGCACTGATAGACGCTCTACTTCTGGCTTTTGTATCTATCTTGGCTCCAATCTTATCTCTTGGTCCTCTAAAAAACAGCCCACAGTGTCAAGATCTTCCATAAAGGCTAAATATAGGTCTATGGCTCACACTACAGCAGAAATTTGTTGGCTTCAACAATTGCTCAAAGAGTTATATGTTCCTGCTTCTGCTGTGCTTGTGTTATGGTGTGACAATGTTTCTGCTATGGCCTTAGCCTCCAATCCAGTGTTCCATTCTAAATCTAAACACATAGAGGTGGACTGTCATTTCATTCGGGAACGAGTGGTCTCTAAACAAATTTCTTTGGCTTATATTGCTACTGATGATCAGGTTGTTGATATCTTTACTAAGCCCCTTTCTTCTCCTCGGTTTCTTTATCTTAAGTCCAAGCTTCTGGTGCTTCCTAGCCCCATCATCTTGAGGGGGACTGATAAGAAACAGAAACAGAGTATGCAGCAACAGAACATGCAGCCTCAGCAGTTGAAGTTGCAACCACAACTTAGTGTATCACATATAGCTGCAAAGAGATATAAATCAGTATTGTAGTAGTGGTGGTTAGTTAGGTTCAGTTAGTATCTGTTAGTTTAGAGTTTGTTCAGTCAGTTAGAATTTGTTGTAACAAACTCCTAACCAACTCTCTTGTATTAACTATAAATAGGTGTATGCCTAAATGTAAAAAGTGTGGTGAATGAAATATTATTTTCTCATTTCTTGTTAAGTTTCTACTATAAATCTACAACGGTGATCTAAACTTTTTATCTAATAAACCTCATAGTAAAGACTGTCGATTCAAAAAATCAATTTCATCGGAAGTCAATGAATGAACAAATTATATTTTGTTTTATAAAATGAATTGTTTAAGTTTAAATTTATAATTATGTAATTTGCTCGAGTGTTGATTTTTGACCACACAACTAAACAGGGAACTCAGCTGGAGAGCATCGGCAAAATAGATTAAGCACAACAATTTTCAACAAGAAGACAATAATTAATTTGCAACAAGAAGACAAGAATACCGCGGTGGTTCGCCACCGAGGAGTACTCCAACGATTAAGTCAGTGATCTATATCTCTCAAAGATAGCAAATTATGCTTAAACTCACAAAAAAGAACTTATCTCAGACCCATGAAGGTGCCTTGCTTTTATAACCAGCAGTGACCTGATCCTTTTAAAAACCTTATTTCAACGAATTCAGACTCAATGCTCATCCTGGACTCTCATCTAGATAGAGATAAACTCTTCTTAAGCCTTATTTTTGTTCAAAATGAGATCCTTCCCACCTATTCTAGGACTCTTGTCCCTTATCTGCTTATGTCAGATTCTAACATCTTTGCAGATAACCTCGACCTAGCCAAGACCAGACCACGTGGCACCTCGGTTGACATTTCCATGTCACCTTAGCCACGTGCTGTCATTCACAAAATACTTCCCCACAGCTCATATGTCTAGTGATATCCAATGAATTTAATTTTTTGCAAAACTTATCTTTACTGTTAAACTTATGAGATGAACAATTTAGATTAGTGATGGACATAGAAGTTTTGATAAGAGGGGGCCAAAACTCGATATAATCATAAGCTGATTACAAATTTTATTTTATCACATAATTACAAATGTTTTGTATGTATGCATGTTGTACTAAAATAATTTTTTTTATTAGCATAAAAATTAAATGATATCATTAAATTTACAAAAAAATAAATAAGTAAATATAATAAAAAAAATTAGTCAATAGACATTTACAAGACAAAAAGATTTAAAATGATATTATAAACACTTTTACACTTTTTTACAAAATATAAGATTAAAAAATAGTAACATACAAATATATATTGACGTTAATCATAATCACATTGAATTGTAATTAACACCGGTTAAAGCTATAATCAAATGTCATTTTTGATAGTAATCAAAGTCCCCTCAATGAGTTGCAATGAATATCACTAAACATAATCAAAATTATAATGGAACGTAACTAAATTTAATTTAATATTTTTGTAATTCTACCATCATAATAATATATAACTAAACACCACAATATATTTGTTACTAAGATCAATTTAAATTGTAACTACATGTGGTAATAACATGACTCTAGTTAAATACTTCAAACTAATTGACACTTTTGACGGGGGAAAAAAAATGATACCTAGAGAGTCCAACTCTTTGAAATTATAGATTCAACCACAAATATATATATATATATAAATTTAGTATTTAGGGCTTTGGAAATGGATGCACGGGCAATGACCCCTTTTAACCACCTCTGCGTTTGCCATTACTTTAAATCATCGTTGTGAACTCGAGATGGGCACTGACGGACCTCCAAAGGTGCTGAAAATGCTACCAATTTGTAAGGGATTTTCTTCTTTTTCTTTTTGATCAGCAAAGAAAAGGAATTTTATTAATGAAAATAGAAGACAGATACATCAATAAAGAAAAGAAAATGATGAGTGCAAAAAGTATCATAGCGAGCCAAATCAATCCTAACTAGGTTGGCACTGATAAGACTTCCCAATCATATGTTAGCACACCATCGAGAGTTGGTGAGAAACCAACCACAAACACCAAAGCCAACCTCACCCAAGTAGAAGTTAACCAAAACTAAACCAAAAAATACAACCCAAAACTAGCAAACAGTAAGGGAACAAGACAATCAATAGATAAAAACAGCTGCAGCATCCAAGTTGAATGATCATTGACTAGACAGAACAAAACAACAATTCATAGCAGCAGAAACGGGAGCAGCAGCCATAGCAGCAGACCACCAGCAAACCATAGCAGCATTAGCCATCACAGAGCATGGCCTCTACAAAAATCAGTTTTTCAATTTCCTCCCTAACATATTTTCAATTGCCTCCCTAGCATCTTCTTAGTTTGTAAAATGTAAAGGCATGGCCTCTACAAAATCAGTTTTTTCAATTGCCTCCCTAACATATTTTATAAAATATAATTTATATTATATTTATTGTAGAAAGAATTTTACAGCACAACACTTTTTTAGATAATGTACATTTACCATTTATAAAAAATCTCCTCTAATTTTACTCAGAATGACTTGATAAGTTTACGTATTAACTTTTGATTTGTTACAAACTCAATTATATAAAATCTCATTCTCTTGTCATATCATTAATTGAATCGTGAGTTTATAACTTTCTTTTTATCTAAATGATATTTGATTTTGACATGTTCTGACTTGAAGTAATTGTATGTCTTAATATTAATTGAGAATTTTATTAGAAGATTTAAAGATATTTTTTTTGCCAAAAAAAAAAAAAAAAAAAAATCATGCTTATAAAAAATATATCTATTGGTATAACTTGCATATAATACTTTTGCTATGAATTAAATAATTAAAATTTTATTATCAATTTTAAATACATACAATTTCCCCCCAGTCTAATTCCTACATCCATCATTAGATATGGATGTACAAAATAGAGCACTCGGCGATATTATATAACTCTTAATATATTCCTTGCATATCTATTGTTTGCTAAAAACTCCTAGCAGAATCTTAGCCCTGTTTCTTTGGCCGCTTCAACGGCAAAACTAAAGTAGAATTATTGTGGATCTTACTCATAATATTTTGATGTTGTTTGAGAAGGTTGGGTTTACAGTTTAAGCGGCTTAGTAATCCTCCTTAGTAGAGGGATTAGCTTGGCTGGGAAACGAGTGAAATTAAGAAAATAATGAGCTGTTTCAGTTTGTCTAGTTGTCCGCCTGGACGTCCGGTACAGTGCAATTTTTTTTATTTTTTTATTTTTTTTAACAAACATAGCTGGTCGGACAAAAAAAAAAAGCTGACCGGCCAACTTTTTTTTAACAATCCCAAGTGCACCTTTTGTTTTAATATTTATTTTAATTTTTTTAATATAGAAATAATTTTTAATTTATTTTATTTAAAAAAAATTAACAATCCCATCATTAACTATCTCTCACACTATTACTAAAACAAACACACTTTTACTTAATCCACTCATTAATAATTCCCACACTAATAATTTTTTCACTAATCATTCCATCACTAACAGTCTCCTCCAATATAATCTGCCAAATAAACGTGACCTTATTGTGTTGAAGCAATTCCTCACAAAGAAATAGAGGATGGTTTACAGTAACAACATAGCAAATTAAATAACTACCCCAATGTGGAGTCGACTTATGAACCATGCAAACATAGACATTTTTTTATTTATCAAATTATAAATGTATTCCATGCAAGTTGGGGATTTTCCAAAATAAATGCGTTTTTTTTTTAGATGTTTTCAAAATCTTCTTTATTTTCTTAGAAAAGCCTTTTTCTTTTTAAATCTTTGTGACTTGTTCTACATAGAAAAACATGAGATAAATATGATAAGTTAACAAAGTCTCACATTAAATATCCACTTGAATAAAAAATTGTGGATAGGATACTAATACGTATGCACGTGCATTCAAGACAGTGGGCTATGTGGAGTTTGGTGAAAATAACGGTTTATATAGGCTTAGTTTGGGTTAATTTTGAGCCCAATTTTGAGTGGGTTTCAAAAGTCTTTTGGGGTGGGTCCGAAGATGTGATGTATTTCTTGCCGCATGGCAAGTCACACAGTGAAGACGGTTCGTCAAAATCATTTACGAGTGAATGGGAACTTGATGTCGTTTTCGGATTCGTGGAATAAACATTTAAAGAATCAAATGTGGGGTTCCTTGAAAGGCTTGTGCCACATTGGAAACTAAGAGAACTTATGTGTGTATATAAGTTCTAGGTGGCAACACTTAGGTTGGGCCCCAAGGGGCACCCTAAGTTTGTAGAAAAGAGGAGTTTTTTTTTCAGAAATTCTTAATGAAATTAAATTCATATTGTGTGCCAAAATTGAATTTAATTTTCTGTCCATATTTTACCTTATTCAGTCTGAAATTTCAACAGATTAACCGCTTGAAACTGCTCAAAACTGCTTGAATCTGCACTATTTTGAAAGATTTATATAGTTTAGACAGATCAAACTGCTGCAGTTACACAGATTTGAATCTGCACTATTTTGACAAATTCATACAGTTTAGACAGATCAAACAAATCTGCAGATCTGTTGGAATGTGAACTGTACCTTGCACAGATTTGAATCTGCACTATTTTGACAGATTCATACAGTTCAGACAGATCAAACTACTGCAGTTACACAGATTTGAATTTGCACTATTTTGGACAAATTCATACAGTTCAAACAGATCAAACAAATCTACAGATCTGTTGAAATGTGAACTGCACCTGTTCATTTCGAATTCACACCTATTCGGTTTGAAAATCAAACATGTTCAGGTCTATATAAACCAAATTCGTTCCAGCATTTTGGGGGATCCGAAATTTAGTATTTTGTTGCCTTCCTTTTGCTCTTTTGCATCCATTATTCTTCATATTATTTTAGGAAAAAATTTCAGAGAGTTAAGAACACAGGTTTTTTTGTTCGCCGTACAAATTGTTTGTCAGTGTTACTACAATTTGTGAAGATCATTGTATCCTGGGAGATAAACGCCATTAATCCGTAAGCATCAAAGCGGGGCGAATCTGTCTTAAGGACAGAGTGTCACACACTCGACTTGATCTTTTTATTATTCATTCGATTCGGTAAAATAAATTCAATAAGTTATTTATTTTATTTGTTTAATTTGGTTTCAATTTATTTTTTACATAAAAGATTGTTCCAACAGAGTTTTGATGATGCATTTTACACTTAGCACGAGAAGCACTATAGAGGTTGCTCGCCTATATAATTTAGAAATCAACTCTAAAATTTGATTTCTCTTCTTTCTTATTTTGATCTTTTAATACAAAGCTTTTCGCATTTTTGAAATTTTATTATTTTTACAAGGATATTCTAATTTGTCTTCATTTGTATGAACACATACAAAAGATTCTTAGATCAATTTCATTGTATATTGAATGTAGATTTGCTATTAAGATGGAATTCGTTGTATATTGAAGGTGGATTTGCTATTAACTGGATACACATTATTTGATGAAAGCAAATACTATTTTTGAGAAAGTGACATTGATAAGCAACTCCAATTATATTACTCAAGCCAATTTTTTTGAAAAGTCACTGTTAACACTGCCATTTTGAAGTATTTGCACCAACCATTCCAAACCCAACTTTAACCACCTTTTTTTTTTGTTTTTTTTTTTTTTTTGATCGGCAAAAAAAAACTTTATTGAATAATAATTAAGGATAAATCCTTACATCAAACATCAATAAAGAAACAAACCAAGTAGGTGCTATAAGCATCAAAGTGGAGGCCATTCATCCCAACTAGGTTGGCACAAAAAGACTCACCCAATCATATGCAGCACCTACAAAACAAGGCTGAGGAGGAATCAACCAAACAGAAAACTAAACAACAGCTACCAGAAAAACAAACAGCTAACAACCCCTAATAGCTTTGAACCTAAACACCAAATCAGAAACAGAGTAACACACCCCCTTTGACATGATATTTAACCCATAAGGCTATATGTATTAATATAGTTTCACACAAACCTTTCCAATTAACAGTAAGACCAGCAAACTTGTACCAATTTCTAGCCTTCCATAAGTTCCATATCACAGTAGCTGGAATTGCCCCCCAAAAGCTCTTTTTCAATTTTTTTAATTTGAATCCATCCCACCACTCCAACATTTGACTCACAGATTGTGGAACCACCCAAATAATACCCAACCATGACAAAATCTCTATCCAAATTTTCCAAGCAAAACTGCAGTGAAGAAGCATATGGTTCACATCTTCATCACAAGCATTACAAAAAATGCATAAAGGGGCTACAAAAGGATCAAGCACACCAATGCTATGAAGAAACGCTGATGTTTTTAATCTGTCCCTCCAAGCAAGCCAACCGGTGAATTGCATCTTAGAAGGAGCGATATTCATCCATATTGATCTAGGCACCGTAGTCAATGTACCAAGATTCAAACTATCATAAACTGATTTTACAGAGAACAAACCAAGTCCATTAGCTTTCCAAACCAATCTTTCATCCTCTATGTAACAACCCATATTCATGTTTTAGTCATGTTCATGTGCATTTACATAACTTTGTCTTGTTAAGTTTGCATTCATGAATCTTGTCTTGTTTTGCTTAAGTATTGCTTGCATGCTTTGTTCCTTCCCTGCTATGTCAAGCCTAGGTCATATCAAGCCTAGGTCATGCCAAGCCGAGGTCATGCCAAGCCGAGGTCATGCCTTTGAACCTCTTACACCTAGGACCATCTTAGAACCACTTTGGTGACCTTTACCATCACCTAGGCGTATTAGCCGAGATGTTATCACCTAGGCGTCCGAGATCCTTAATCCTTGCACTTAGTGATCTTGTTCTGGGACTGGAATGACCTAGACCGAGGTGTGGCACATCTAGGCCGATGTGTGGCACAGCTTGGCCAAGTGTTATCCTTCCTAGCCGAGATCATTGAGACCTTACTTGCTGAAGCCTACGTCCTTAGCCGAGATCATTACCTGCCCGAGTGCCCATGTCATCTAGCTTGTTGTATACACTGTCTTACACATGTCTTGTCTTTCTATCACCTTTTGAGGAGAACCAATCCAGTAGTGCCACGTGTCCCAGCAGAGAGTTAAATCAGCCGATAGAGAGAGAAAACCTATCATTTCTATATCTTTGTTCTAGGTAGAGAGAGAAGCTCTAGGAAGAGGAAGAGGAGTTCTTGAGAGAGGAGTAGATTTCCAAGCTTGATCCCTAGAGATCGAAACCGTTAGATCCGTGTTTTAAGGTTTAGATTCGTGATCTACTCTTGTTATTCTTTATGTGTTGATCTAATCACATTACATGATTTAGCATGTTTCATGAACCATGCATTGCTTTGAAGTTCGGTTTTAGAAAAAGAAAGTGATATTCATGTGTTTTTGAAGAAAACCATGTTGTGATCCGAAAGTTTGTATCAAGATGCATGTTTTCGTGTTTGTTTTCATATGATCTTCAAGTATGGGTACCAAGGTCCATGTTTTCGAACTCATAGCATGAAACCACAGATTTTATAATAACAAGTTATGATTTTAACATTCATGTTCTTCATGACCTTCAAGGAGGAAACCCAGATTTCCAGACCTCATTTCCCTAGGTGTGATCACCGAGACCACTCTTGCCTAGATCCCACACATAGGCCAAGCTTTGTATCTTACCTTGGCCTACCTTGCATGATCACTTGCACCTTAGTCTATCTTGCATGCACACCTAGGCTAACCACTGCATCTCCTAGGCCGAGATGTTCATCATCTAGGCCGACCATGGTACACCCTTGCCGGCATCTTGTAACACCTCGGCAGGGAGCTGCACACCGAAGCCTAGGTAACCACACCTCAGCCAAGAGGTGTGGGACCTCGGCCAAGACCTCCTGAGTTCACCCAGCTAGGTCATTTTACCCTAGATCATCTTTGTGCATCCATTCTAGGACCTGGTTAGTACCCAGCATGTTTTCCCTAGAAGAATCTAGCATGTTTTCCCTAGAAGAAACCAGCATGTTTTCCCTAGATGAAAAATAGTGTTTTAACTTCCAGCATGTTTTCCCTAAATCATTTGCATTCATGTAAAGCTTGTTTTAAGAATGCATTTCATATCCATCTTTGAGCATCTCTTCTTGTCTTCTTGAAATGCATTTAGTAGACTTTGCCATATATTTGTAGGTCTTGGATCCTTACTTTAACCACGACGTCCGAAGAGCCATGTGAGTAGTATTTTTAATAAAGCTATGTTATCATGTTTTGATAAGCTTTGCTTTCCTTTGTTTTGAAAAGTATTTGATCAAGCATGAATGATTATCTCTATTTTGTATATCAAGTATTATCTCGTTTTGATGACATTCTTGAAAGTCCTTAGTGCCAGGGGACTATAATGCAACTGCACCCTTGTCTTGAAAGTCCTTAGTGCCAGGGGACTATAATGCAACTGCACCATTGTTTGAGATATCTCCCTTGTTTTGCCACCGACGGTCTATGAACGGGTGGGTTTGTTTTGTCAGGAATGTCATCACCCCATGTATTATGTTGATGTTATTAAACATCCCAAGAAGATTTGAAAGACCAAGATTTGATTGATGAACTTGATTCATCCCATGTTTTGAACAAGCTATGATATATGTATTGTTTTGACAAGGACCTCGGGAATCATTCATTTAACCCCTTTATTACTTATACCATTCACTGAGTATCCAAGCTTACCCTCTATATATATGTAGGTAACAAGCAAGAAGGCGGTGACGCCGAGATGTGTTGTTTGCAAGATGACGTTTGATCCATGTTATGTCGGCAATAATTATGACGGAAATCTTGAAGATTATGCTTCTTGACTCGTACTTCATGTATTTTGTTATGTCGGCTTGAGAAGCCTTTTGGATCAAGATGAAAAATGTATTTTACTTTATATGTATTCAAGTTGTAAAGCTATGTAAAAATGTATGTCATTTCATTTGATCTAAGCACAGCTCTTATGGACTAATTTGATTTACATATATTGCTTCCGCACATGTAAGCCCCATATATTATACTCTGTTTGTGTGTGAATTTTGAAAGTTGGCCTTCGGTAATCTCGGATTACTAGCCATCATGGCACCATTCTACTAGGGGCGAAATGGGGTCATGACACTCTAATTCATTCAGTACAGGGCTACATTGAAGCAAGTGAATGAGCTGAGAGCATTCTTCCATTTCCCAAACAAACAACTGCCTACGAAAGGAGAAGTGCCACACACCTAAAGAAGATTTTCTTCCATAGAACTCAAACACCGTACCCTCTTTGTCTAATGACAAAGAAAACAACCTCGGAAATAGCTCTTTCAAGCTACTTACCTTAAGCCACCTATCAATCCAGAATCTACATATATTCCCATTACCAAGATGAATACTTACATTCGACTGGTATAAAACAAGAACACTAGGGTTAGAAAATGCCACAAATAAAATGTCCTTCCAAACTCTTGAAACTTTGATTTGTGGATCAAAAGATGGCAACCAACTATTAGTAGCATAGTTATATTTGCTGCATAAAATATCTTTCCATAAAACCCTATTAGCAGACCCAAATCTCCACCACCATTTGACAAGAAGGCACAAATTCATATCACTCAATCTTCTAATACCCAGGCCCCCTGCATCATTTCCTCAAGAAACATCACTCCACTTTACCATGTGAATTTTCCTCTTCAAATCAAATCCTCCCCACAAAAAATTAGCAAGAATTCTTTCAAGTTCTTTAACCACACATGAAGGCATCTTAAATAATTCTTTCAAGTTCCGAATTGTTTTCGACTAAGGGTGAAGTAAGTTTGGAGGACCAAACTTCCTAAAGGGGGGAAGACGGTGATAACCTTGTCCCGAATTATGCTAATTGATCCTTATTATGAATATGACTATATGTTTGATATGATTTTGTGTGCCATTTATATGAATATATGTGGTTTTGAATTTCTATCTGTTCACCGTAGAAATATCTGTTTGATTATCTGCATTGGAAAATAAATTGAAGGCCTTATCGGCCATAAAACTCAAAATTAACTACGCCAATGTGATTGACATAATTTTTAGAGCCTACGGTGAAATTTAATTGGAAATTGATTCGGATCAGATTGAATTGATTTAATTAGTGAATTAGTGCTCAATTATAATGTGACCAAGGGAGCTTTTATAAGGGCCACTACACTCTCATTTTTGTTCCTTTGGAGCTCAAACATCTGAGATTATGTTCTAGAGAGAGAGAGGAGCCGAATTTAGAGAGAGAGAAGGCTCCAAGTAGAGATTTGGCTAGAAGACTTGGTGATCTTGAAGGCACACTCAAGAATTTACCATAAATTGGAAAGATTGAGCTCCTAGGTGAGTAATCAACCTTTGATCCATGGGTTTGAGTTGTAATTTTGTGAATTGAAGATTAATTAGTGAGTTGGGCCATGGATTAAGTAAGATTTAAGTTGATATGAGCATGCATGTAAAGGATTCCTATGAAATCACCGAATCTAGCATGTAATATATGAATTATGAAAGATTGTGAGTTGAATCATGCATGCAAGCATGTTTTTGTTGAGTTTCATGGGAATGAGCACTAATTGCATCATTAGAAGTGAAAATGGAAGTCAAATTGGGCATGCATGTTGTTTATTAAAAATGGGAACTTTGAATGCATGAGTTTGAGTTAATTTGGGGCACGCATGTGATTAATTTGTGAAATTGAGCTCCATTGTGTTGTAATTTGGTGTTGGTACCATGTTAGTATATGTATATTTGATGTTTAAGCCAAAAACATGCATTTGAAGCCTTTGAATATCGAATTGGAGCTCAAGAACACATCCTGGAAAACCCAGAAAATTTGATGTCCGCTCGAGCGGGGAAACTGCCGCTCGAGCGTGAATTTCGAGCTCCCAGAATATTTTGCAGACATGATATCCACTCGAGCGGGGAATTCCACGCTCGAGCGGGGAGCTATGTAAGATAGAATTTCGCTCGAGCATCCAAGTTCCACGCTCGAGCATAAAAATGGCATAACCAGTACTTTTGCAGACCTCATGGGTCCGCTCGAGCGGGTAAGTCCACGCTCGAGCGGGGACCTTGTTTTGCTAAAATTTTGTGTACGCATTCTATGTTCTGTTTTCCGTTCCCTTTCACTTCTAAGCACTCTTAGGCATACATTGAGCATTGTAATTGAATTAAAGAGATAAGAATGAAGCCTAAAGAGGAATATGTGAATCAAAGAACGGATTGAATTATTTATGACCCATATGTGTTATGTGATATGTAGGGTCAAGCTCCAGGGCAAATCCACAAGCCGATCACTGTGAGTAGTATCTTAATAAAGATATTTGAGATATGCTAATTGTCCAATTGTTTAGCTTCCTATAAGTTGTTAATTTGGATTTTGGACTAACGCTTACTATACCTAAAGAGCGAATGAGCCAAAGGCCATTCCGATACGAATGATATTCTGTCACAAATGATAATCTGATACGAACGACAGTTTGATATGAATAATAGAGTAAATGGGCCAGAGGCCGTTTTGACATGAATGATTGGGCCGAAGGTCGTTTTGACATGAATGATTGGGCCAAAGGCCGTTTTGACATGAATGATTGGGTCGAAGGCCGTTTTGACACGAATGATTGGGCCGAAGGCCGTTTTGACATAAATGATTGGGCCGAAGGCCGTTTTGGCATAAATGAATGGACCGAAGGTCGTTCTGACAAGACATGAATGAATGGGCCAAAGGCCGTTTCGACACGAAAGTGTAAATGGGCCAAAGGCCAGTTTGACACAAAAGTATGAATGGGCCAGAGGCCAGTTTGATACGAAAGTCTGAATAGGCCTAAAGGCCAGTTTGATATGAAAGTTTGAAAAGGCTAAAGACCAGTTTGACACAAGTAATGGTTTGACAATGAAACGAATGAATTGGGCCTGAGGCCGTATGATGTGTTTGGAATCGCAGTTACTTCACTTACATATGTCTATGTATGTATGTATTAGTTAGAAATGCAAATTGGGCCCGAGGTCGTTTGATGTATATTGTTCCAATGTATATTCTTTAGTTGATATTATTCATTGGGCTATCGCTCATGCTCATTCATGTGCTTATAGGTGAGCCAAGAGAGATCCAGACCCAGCCTCAGTGAAGTCAATATGGGACAACCGAGTTTTGGAGAGTCAGCCCTTGCGTTTCACGTACGAGACCCGTCTTCGCCTCTTTGCTGTGTCTTTATATTTTGTCATGTCGGCGAAGATTTTGCATCTGTGGTATATAGTTTTGATAGGTTGACTTACATTTGAATGATCCTGTCTGTGCAGAATTTTATGTTGCTGTATCCTTTTGATGTGAGTTATTAACATGTTTTCGTATGGATTGTTATGATGTGCCATGTAAGCACAACTCTATGGACAAAGTTTAAAATTTGCTTCCGTTTGGCCCCTTTACTTTGATGAGTTTTGTCTGTTTTGATTTGAGGCCGTAGGTAATCTCATGATTACTGGCCGGTTATGGCCTTAACCCATGAGAGCGGGTTTGGGTCGTGACAGAGTGATATCAGAGCACGAGTTAATAACTCACACACTTGTTCAAAAGAGCAATAAGCGTCTAGAAAAGATCTAGGATGCATTCATGTGATAAATATGAATCTAAAGGCATCAAGAATATGCTTAAGTGTTTCGATATGTACAGTTTTGTACTATCAATCTGTGAATTTCCATTTGAATATGTATGCTATTTGGTATATGCATACTTTTGAATCTTTTGTATAAAGTATAATGAAAGTTTAATCAGATGGTGAATAAGAACTCTATAAGGTTATGTTTAGCCTTAATTATTTTCTGATGGTATGAAATGACAAGTTCCCTGAAATGCTATGTTTTGTATGAATGAAAGATTGGCCAAATTTCCTTGAACGTAATTGTGGTATCCTTAGCAGAGGCCCTCGCGCAGGGGACATAATACTGTGGCTTATGGTCATGAGGCCCTAACCCGGGGGAAATAATATCGTGGCATAGGCCCTCGCCCGGGGGAAACAATACCGTAGCCTATGAATGAGATATGTTACCCGGTACCGAAGGTTCCATTATGGAACTTGTTATGCTTGACCAACATGATATGTTACACTAAAGGAAATACCACATATGATTTGAATATGAGATATGAATTGTTACACTAATGTGTACAACAAATTTGTTTTGTTATAATGCACATACATGAACAAATAAACCATGAAAAGTTGCTTATGTGCATTCGATTCTACCAATGGGTGTCTATGTGAAATATGAACATGATTTGAGTATATAATTACTTAGTAAATGTTCAGCATGCGATATTTGATAAGTATGCAATTATCTGTTACGTATGTGATTAATTGCGTACGATATGTGAAATGAGAATATAACAATGTGCCTATGTGCGAATGTACCCATGTGTATATGTATTTATTTTTGTATTGGGTATCCCAGCATTGGCAAGGTTTAATGAGAGTTTTTGTAGAGTATGGATAAGGTAAGGGCATACGGATTAGAAGGCTCTTCCACAGCCTGACTTGATAGTCT
Source organism: Camellia granthamiana (assembly GCA_036172215.1). Taxonomy (NCBI): domain Eukaryota; kingdom Viridiplantae; phylum Streptophyta; class Magnoliopsida; order Ericales; family Theaceae; genus Camellia; species Camellia granthamiana. The sequence goes on along the minus strand of JAXFYN010000066.1, from coordinate 450,811 downwards.
GGAAAGAGTAGTACAAGAAATGGAAGAGATCTTAAGACAACAGCGTCAGTTGCCACTACGGCAAGAACCTTTGCCACCACCAATGTAAGAAACACCGAAGAGTTTGTTATCAGATTTTCTGGGGCTCGTTATAGATGTGGTAAAATGGACCATATGGTAAGGAACTGTCCCCGAACTGAACAAATGTGAATAAATCTTCTGCCTTAATTGAATTCGTACCAATGGTAGGAATTGCTAATCGAGATAGAGTAATTGCACTCATCCCAGAAAGCACTCAGAATACTCCAACCGTTATCCCAGGTATCTATACTGTTTATAAACGAATACCTATGTGTTGATTGATTTTGAATTAGTACATGTGTACATTTTTGCTTAGGATATTATTTGATTCGGATCGGCATATTCCTTCATATCTGTTTCATGTATATCTAGATTGGTTAGACCCACAAGATCGAGACTGTATTCATTCAATGTATATGCTCCATTTGGGGAAATTTGTGAAATATGTATGGGGATATCGATTAACTCTGCACATGCACATGTACATCTGAACCTATGCTTAGGGTGAGTTGTTATACTGTTGTCTTCAATGATTAAACCACTGGAATCATGACCCTGTGATCGTATGACCGAGTTGAGCACCCTCAATGATGAACTCTATGATTGTGAGGCCATGTAATTTTGATTGGTAGAAAGTTGACCGGATTATGCGACTATACTGAGCTCGACTCATAAACCTATGCTTTTGTGACTGATTTGGAACTTTTGCGTGACAATCCTATGCTATATGTAACTGAGGAACCTTGTTTACCGTGTTACCGTGCACTATGTGCTTGTATATAAGATTTAGTTGGGAACTGCTGATTTGATTATGATACATACATACCTCTTGATATAAACAGTTGTGATGAATGACCCTGATGTGACTTTAAGAGTTAATGAGCTTAGGACAATTGTGGAACTATTAACCATGTACCTAAGCAAATGAAGTATGCCTCATAGAACCAAATGTACTCTAGGTGAGAAAACTTTTATCTGATTTGATCCGATAAAACCTTTGCCTGATATTGTCTTGATGGAACCCTTATTTGATATAATTTGATGGAACCTTTGTTTGATTTAATTTGGAAAGACTTGTGTCGGGATTGGTTTGATAAGACCCTCTATCTGATTTAATTTTGTAAAAAGGGATTGAGGATTGCCTATAAATAAATAGCCAGATTATTCTTGGCAGGAAAAAAAAAAAAAAAAAACTGATAGACCCAAAACTTGAATATGTTTAGAGTACTTGACCTATTTGAAAGACCTTTTGTAGGCTATCAACAGATTGATCTTACCATGACCACCATTGGAAACCAACTCTCAACTATTGAGGACATATGTGTTATGAATGAACTGAATTGTACAAATCCAATGATTGGGTGTCGTAAGAAATATTGTCCCATCCTTGTTCGTTTAACACTGTGGGAATCGATGACGGCAGATTGATTTGATTATAAGCAGTGCTAAACATTTGTCTTTGACTGATCAGAATATGTTTTGTAAGGGAGAATAGCTGCTTCAGTGTCATCGAATTTCGAGAAATCAGGTTATAGTAAGTGATATTGCGTTTGTTTTGATGACATTCTTGAGACGTCCTTTCATGTTAGGGGACGTTAAGCCTATGTAGCACTTTTGTTGAGAATCTCTTTTGCCACCGACGGTTTTGTACGGGTGGGTTTGTCTAATCGATCTCGAGTCGGCCACCGACGGTCATGAACGGGTGTGCTTTGATTCCGAGATGATTATTCTTTTGTTTTGTCTGGAATGTCATCTTTTAGTATTACGTAGATGTTTTAACATCCAAGAAGCTTTGAGAAACCCTGATTATCCAAAGATGTGTAAATTGTGTTTGACATGTAATTGATTGTTTTGATATTACCCTTGACGTCATGGGGATTAATGCATGAATTGTCTTATGCTTTGGACAACTATCAGATGATGTGGAGAGACTCGATGGAACCGAGAATTGAATATTAAACTGAATTGTAAATTGTAGGATGATTGAGGGAACGTGTATTGTGTTAGAAATGGACTGCTTCAGTGTTATCGTACCTTACAATTGGTACTTTGGGAATACATGAGTTATGTATGTCGTGTGGTGGATTGTTTCATTGTTATCCTTGTTGACTCGGGAATTTGTGCCCGGGTTCACTTTAAATTCCTGAAGACTTTTGATTAACCTTGAATAACTGTGATGAAAAATTGAATTAAACACCAAATTGGATTATGAATTGCGGAATTGTTGGAGAATGAATTGAACTTTTGTGACAAGGGAATAGACCGAACTCCTATGATAAAGCTAGTTGGCTTTTGAAATAAATATGTTAGCGACCTATTGTGAAGAGGGAAATTGTGTCTAAATGTTTTCGGTGCCAACAAGTCAGAGTTGAATAACAGTTATTGGTGGAACTACTGCAACCTCTGTCTATTTCGGAATGGAAATGGGAATATGTAACTACGAATTTCATTGTGAGACTACCTCGGACACCCAAGGTATAAGTCCCGTTTGAGTTTTTGTTTATGGGATTACTAAATTGCTTGTTTCCTCCCTGTGAAATTTTTGTATAATGCTTGTAGATTAGCCGCTGTTACATCAATAAGGTTGCTTGTTTGCATGGGGTCCCAATATCTATTGTTTAAACAGGAACCCTAAAATGTGTTCGGATTCTAACAAGCCTTCAAAAGCCAATGTGGACTGAATTGTGATTCGACGCTGCTTTCCATCCAAAAATCGATGTATAATTAGAAAGAACTTTTGGGAGAAATGCTTCAAATATGTGCAGTAGATTTTTCAGGAAAAGATCTATCCATTATTGGCGGACTTTGCTTACAACCACAGCTCACACTCTAGTTTTGGTGTGACACCATACAAGCCTTGTATGGCGGAAAAGATAAGCCTTTGACTGATTGAGAATAGAGTATTGCTTGATTTTGAGACTAAGTGAATGACTACTAAGAAGGATTGGAACCGTAGAATGAAAAGTGTTCAGAATTGTTTTCGACTAAGGGTGAAGTAAGTTTGGAGGACCAAACTTCATAAAGGGGGAAAGACGGTGATAACCTTGTCCCGAATTATGCTAATTGATCCTTATTATGAATATGACTATGTGTTTGATATGATTTTGTGTGCCATTTATATGAATATATGTGGTTTTGAATTTCTATCTGTTCACCGTAGAAATATCTATTTGATTATTTGCATTGGAAAATAAATTGAAGGCCTTATCGGCCATAAAACTCAAAATTGACTACGCCAATGTGATTGATATAATTTTTAGAGCCTACGGTGAAATTTAATTGGAAATTGATTCGGATCAGATTGAATTGATTTAATTAGTGAATTAGTGCACAATTATTTTATAATAAAATAATGTGACCAAGGGAGCTTTTATAAGGGCCACTACACTCTCATTTTTGTTCCTTTGGAGCTCAAACATCTGAGATTATGTTCTAGAGAGAGGGAGGAGCCGAATTTAGAGAGAGAGAAGGCTCCAAGTAGAGATTTGGCTAGAAGACTTGGTGATCTTGAAGGCACACTCAAGAATTTACCATAAATTGGAAAGATTGAGCTCCTATGTGAGTAATCAACCTTTGATCCATGGGTTTAAGTTGTAATTTTGTGAATTGAAGATTAATTAGTGAGTTGGGCCATGGATTAAGTAAGATTTAAGTTGATATGAGCATGCATGTAAAGGATTCGTATGAAATCACCGAATCTAGCATGTAATATATGAATTATGAAAGATTGTGAGTTGAATCATGCATGCAAGCATGTTTTTGTTGAGTTTCATGGGAATGAGCACTAATTGCATCATTAGAAGTGAAAATGAAAGTCAAATTGGGCATACATGTTGTTTATTAAAAATGGGAACTTTGAATGCATGAGTTTGAGTTAATTTGGGGCACGCATGTGATTAATTTGTGAAATTGAGCTCCATTGTGTTGTAATTTGGTGTTGGTACCATGTTAGTACATGTATATTTGATGTTTAAGCCAAAAATATTCATTTGATGCCTTTGAATGTCGAATTGAAGCTCAAGAACACATCCTGGAAAACCCATAAAATTTGATGTCCGCTCGAGCGGGGAAACCGCCGCTCGAGCGTGAATTTCGAGCTCCCAGAATATTTTGCAGACATGATATCCGCTCGAGCAGGGAATTCCACGCTCGAGCGGGGAGCTATGTAAGATGGACTTCCGCTCGAGCATCCAAGTTCCACGCTCGAGCATAAAAATGGCATAACCAGTACTTTTGCAGACCTCATGGGTCCGCTCGAGCGAGTAAGTCCACGCTCGAACGGGGACCCTGTTTTGCTGAAATTTTGTGTATGCATTATGTGTTCTGTTTTCCATTCCCTTTCACTTCTAAGCACTCTTAGGCATACATTGAGCATTGTAATTGAATTAAAGAGATAAGAATGAAGCCTAAAGAGGAATATGTGAATTAAAGAACGGATTGAATTATTTGTGACCCATATGTGTTATGTGACATGTAGGGTCAAGCTCCAAGGCAAATCCACAAGCCGATCACTGTGAGTAGTATCTTAATAAAGATATTTGAGATATGCTAATTGTCCAATTGTTTAGCTTCCTATAAGTTGTTAATTTGGATTTTGGACTAACACTTACTATACCTAAAGAGCGAATGGGCCAAAGGCCGTTCTGATACGAATGATAGTCTGTCACAAATGATAATCTGATACGAACGACAGTTTGAAATCAATAATAGAGTAAATGGGCCAGAGGGCGTTTTGACATGAATGATTAGGCCAAAGGCCGTTTTGACATGAATGATTAGGCCAAAGGCCGTTTTGACATGAATGATTGGGTCGAAGGCCGTTTTGACACGAATGATTGGGCCGAAGGCCGTTTTGACATAAATGATTGGGCCGAAGGCCGTTTTGGCATAAATGAATGGACCGAAGGTCGTTCTGACAAGACATGAATGAATAGGCCAAAGGCCGTTTCGACACGAAAGTGTAAATGGGCCAAAGGCCAGTTTGACACAAAAGTATGAATGGGCCAGAGGCCAGTTTGATACGAAAGTCTGAATAGGCCTAAAGGCCAGTTTGATATGAAAGTTTGAAAAGGCTAAAGACCAGTTTGACACAAGTAATGGTTTGACAATGAAACGAATGAATTGGGCCTGAGGCCGTATGATGTGTTTGGAATCGCAGTTACTTCACTTACATATGTCTATGTATGTATGTATTAGTTAGAAATGCAAATTGGGCCCGAGGCCGTTTGATGTATATTGTTCCAATGTATATTCTTTATTTGATATTATTCAATGGGCTATCGCTCACGCTCATTCATGTGCTTGTAGGTGAGCCAAGAGAGATCCAGACCCAGCCTCAGTGAAGTCAGTATGGGACAACCGAGTTTTGAAGAGTCAGCCCTTGCGTCTCACGTACGAGACCCGTCTTCGCCTCTTTGCTGTGTCTTTATATTTTGTCATGTCGGCGAAGATTTTGCATCTGTGGTATATAGTTTTGATGGGTTGACTTACATTTGAATGATTCTGTCTGTGCAGAATTTTATGTTGCTGTATCCTCTTGACGTGAGTTATTAACATGTTTTCGTATGGATTGTTATGATGTGCCATGTAAGCACAACTCTATGGACAAAGTTTAAAATTTTCTTCCGTTTGGCCCCTTTACTCTGATGAGTTTTGTCTGTTTTGATTTGAGGCCGTAAGTAATCTCATGATTACTGGTCGGTTATGGCCTTAACCCATGGGGGCGGGTTCGGGTCGTGACAATAAGTGTCTTCTCTTCCAGGTTACAAGCCTCAACTTGAATTTCTTGACAATAGGGCTCCAGGTAGACTTTAATCTAGGACTTGCACCAAGAGGCATGCCTAAAAACATGAAAGGGAGATCTTGTTTGGAACAATTAAGTGCATTAGCAAAATCATTAAGAAGATCATCCTCCACCCCCACACCGATCACCATACTTTTGCAATAATTAATTTTAAGTCCAGAGATAACCTCAAAACACCTCAATAATCACTTAATGCATAAAACTTCCTCCCAACTTTAACTACTTATCATTCACATTTTTTCAAAATCTACGTATTTTTGTATATTAGATGACAAAAAAGTGAGGCAAATTAGTGCCGTACTTTTTTTTTCTTCATATATGTATATATATTAGAAATAAAAAAAAAATAAAAAGTTCAATAACACTTCGTAGTTTTCATACCCTTTTATTTTTGTATTAAAGTAATTTTTAAAAATTTAAAAATATATTTTTAATATTTTCTAAAACGTAGGTTGTTATCAAATTTGTTTCTAAATACAATTTTCAAAAACAGTTTGCCAAATAAATTTTTTGCATTTTTCAGAAAATGAAAAAATAAAATAAAATAAAAATACAATCAAACAAATGCTTAGATTTGTATGGCATTGAGAGCTGTGGACTTTGTAATGCAAGTTGAGTTCAAATATATAATAACCCATAATGATATCCATTATATGGAAATGAATTAGAGCCTTAAATTCCAATAACAAACCTTAGCGCACACGAAGCAAACAAAAACAAAGCTACGTGGAGTAGAATATGATATATATGTGTATATATATGGAAAATTATATTAACGGTTCTTGTAATTTGAGTTTTATGTCACTTTGGTTCTTTATTTTTTAATTGTGATATATTTGATCTTGAATTTTGAATCTCGTTTTAAATTAGGATAATGGAAGACACTGTAACTCCATTTCGAAGGCAAAATAATCAATTTGATAAAATATAAATTAATTTAACAAAAATCAATATCAAAAAATTATTTTAAATTTTTAAAAATTATTTCTAACCACCAAAAATAAAATTATATAAAAATGATAAATCTTTTATATTTTTATTTTTTTATGTTTTTACTAAATTAATTTTTAGTATGTGTTTAGTAGTGCTTGGATGATGATTATGTAATGGGTGATTGTTTTTGTTGATATTTTTAGATAGTTATGATGTAATAAATGATTATATTTGTTGTTAATAAATAGTTTTTAATGGTTATCATGTAATAGTTATTAAGTTTTTAATGTGTAATCGATATGTTTAATATATGAATTATTTTTAATTTTGGATTTTTTGATTTAATAATAGCATCAAAATTGTCGTCATGTTCGACTTTTAAAAAAATAGAAACTAATTTAACAAAAATAAATATCAAAAAAATTATTTATACTCTCCCAAAAGGAAAAATTATATAAAAAAATTTATGTGTTTTTTATTTTTTTTCACCAATTATATAAAAATAGATTCTGAAAAGTAAACCAAACATAACTTTATAATCAATAAAGTTTTAGCATTATTCATTTAAAAAAATGTCATTACACTTCAAACAACATACAAGTTAACCAACACAAAATAAGTTGTATGACTACTTTATCCTTGAAATTGACTGTTTCCAAATGAAACATCTTTGGTTATCCTTGTTTGAAACAATATTCAAAATTCAAGATCAAATGTATTACAATTAAAAAGTTATGGACCAAAATTACACAAAACCCAAACTATAAGGCCTATTAGTGTAATTCACCCTATATATATGGGTCCAGCTTGTCTCAAGTTGAGATCAAGACTAGACCCGTCCAGTTCGGTCCATGGGGTCCATTTTTTGGGCATGTTTTGATAATCCGAACCGTTCAATGTGTAGAAATCGTCGAGTACTACATGCCTGTAAAAAAACACATTGATCGGATATCAATAGTTATGTGATCAAATCAGTTTTGTATAAAAAAAAATGAACGGTGAAAAAATTAACGGTTGATAAAAAACTGTTTTGTTCACATAGCTATCGATATCCGATCAACGTGATTTTTTACAGGCATATAGTAATCGACGATTTCTACACATTAAACGATTCGGATTATCAAAACGGGACCCGTAGTGGGCTCCCACGGGCCCAACAGCACGGCTCAGTCTGATCTTGGACTGGACCAAAGCCACTGCCTATATATACATACTATTAATAAAAGGAACACTTTAGTTGGTATCCTGAAACCATCCTCCACTTTAATATCAAGTGTTCAGTTTGTCATTAAAAAATACAAAATAAAAAATAAAAACTCTTACACTTGAATAAACACAACATATATAATAAATATGGTCATGAAAACTCACCCATCCTCCGCGCTCCAGTCCTATTTTTTTTTTTTTACTTATTTAAGTTATATACGCATTATATATACTAACAGCTAATGTATATGTATATATTTGGTCATGAAAACTCACCCTATATAATATATTTTCTGGTTCTCTTGCTATTTATTTTTAGGATACTTACGTGTAAGTCCTGATAAGTGAATTTATTATTCAATAGGTCCTATGAAAAAAATTTATCATAAAAAAAGTGACAATTATAAGTTTTAGCGATAATTTATAAAAATTATGACTAAAAAAAAAGTCATTAATTATTAATTTTTAGCGACATATATAAAAAATTGTCACAAATTATTTTTAGCTACAATTTTACCAAGACTTATTTTCAATTAAACTTGATGAGAATTAAGTCAAACTATTAAGACTTATTGATAATTTACCCTTTATTTTTTACCATACAAAATACTTTTAGCCACTAAATTCAGTGCATTAGTTTTCCCCCTCCTATACTTTTCTCAATTATTCCTTCTTTTTTATTCATTTCCTTTATACTTATTGTCGTCGTTTTCTTGCCTTTTTCCTCTGAAATTTGAAGTTCAACCCATTTAAAATTCCTCCATCCTTTGTTTAACTTGTAGCTCTGGCTAGACAAAAGCAGAATAATTTCGAATAATATAGAAGTAACTTTAGACAGAGTATTGACAAGTAGAAAGAAATCAACTTGAAATCTACACCCAAAAAAAAAAAAAAAAGGTTCTTTTTTTTTAAAAAAAAGGGTGTAATGTTAAGAATTCTAAATATTTTATTAAAATTTTTATCAAATATGTCACGTGGGACTGACATAAAACTTACATGGCATGAGTCTCACACCCATATAAGTTATTTAATAAAAATATTAATAAAATATTTAAAATTCTTAACATTTTACGCTGATTATCCCAATTTTCTTGACAATAGAGCACCATTCCATGGATAGACATTAGAACCTAATGGCATCACAAGCAATATTCAGAACTCAACTCTTTAACAACACCAAAAGATTCAAAATAGGGATGAAGACTAGGATTGGACATAGGATTATCCGACCTGCATAACCCGTCCTACCTAACACTACCCGCACATGTATGGGCGGTTTCACAAATATAATAGGGTAGGGTGCGGTTTAGAATATAGCAAGTTTTTGGGTTGCGGGTTTGAACCGCACCCGCCACAAATCCGCCCGCACTTAGAACATATAATTTTTTTTTTTTTAAACCTGGGCCGTTCATCTATAATCTATCCTAGATATTTTTCTTTTTTTTCTTTCTTGTGCTTTCTTGGTGTTGGGTTTTTTTTAACTGCAAATTTTCGGATTTTTTTTTTCTTATTTTGAATTTTTTTGGTTTGATTTTTTTTTCCTCATATTTTGGGGTCTTGTACTAGATACTTTTGGGGGGAATTACTTTTGTGAGTATTTCATGGAAGTTCTATGTTTCTGGGTGGTTTATGGTTGAATGTGATGTGATCAAGAAATTAGTTTGTCGACACTTAAAATATATGTACACACACATACATAGAGAGACACAAAGAGAGTTGTATGTGAAAGATTTCTGGGAATATTTTCTTTTTGGTTGATAAAATGTGCCATTTTTGTCAAAAAATTTTGTTTAGAAAATAATAAGGTAATTTTTTGTGTTTTTGCCCATGTGTGAAATGAATATTTTGGTGTTATCTACTGATTTCTGTGAAGTTGTTAATTGGACTGAGTAAATTGTCAATATTTACTTGCTGAATTGTAAGCTGAGGATTGATTTGGAGGTTATTGTTTTACCATTTTTGGGTTTTCAATGAATGATTGTGATATTAGACCGATCTATGCGGAGGGGGTTGTAAAGCTATCATTTTTTGAATTTTTAGGTGCTATTGAGTTGTCTGTGGTTGGAAATTTTGTTAGGTTTTTATTCTTGGCAATCCTGTTTGACAAAATCCTTTCAGTTGTAATTTTATTTGATCTTTTATTTCAGTGAGACTATGAGTTTTAGATACGAATCCAACTCGAATTATGCCTATGCAAAGGAACTTTAGATGCGAACCCAGATAGGGTCGAGGGGCAGCGTCCCTGAAGCAAAAAACAAAATTACAGTCGAAGTTGTTTGCCCACTCGAGCAGAGATCGCGACCTTTCAAAAGTTTCACTCGCCTGCAAAAGTTCTGGGAGTTGTTTTTTTTCCACTCAAGCATAGATCCGCTCGAGCGGCCATTCTCGCGCCCGAGCAGAGATCACGAATCTATTTTCAATAAATATGTGTTTAAGTCCAATTTTAGGGTACGATTTCCATATCTTCTTCTTGAGTATCAGGGTTTTTATCTGGAGCTTCTTTGCTTGTTTTCCTTTGATATTTGTGAGAGATTAATCATGAATTGAGTGGATCATATCAAAGGGTTTATTTGTTTTATTTATTCAATACAAAAGAGAAAGTTGCTCTTCAGTGGATTCCGTGGAATTTGGGTTTGAAACTTTGGTGGATTCTGGAGTGGCCCATCGTTGTAGATTCGACATCGGCGTTGTGGATTCAACGTTGGGCAAGACAATTCTGAGGTGAAAACCGTGGTAGAAGAGGCATATCGGGGTCGATTTCGTTCGGACGTGGATTCACTAGGTAATTGAGTTTGTCTTCTTAGTGTATTGTTTTGTGGCTTTTGCCTGTAGTTTTTTTTATCACAATTGGAGGCGTTCCAATTGTGATTTTTCCACGTTAAAATCGTTGTGTCTATTTGTCTTGATTGTTTGATTGAGATTGTTATTTACTGGTTAAAATTGATTACATAATTACAAATAAATATCTAGGGAATTTCTAGATTATTCAATTGGTGTTAGAGCAGGTCGCTCTATTTTTTATAAAAAATAAAAAATAAAATCTATTGGAGCGAGATCTTGTTTGATTTGTAATAATGTATTCAATTCATCAGGGAAATTCTATGATTCGACCACCCCTACTTGACAGATCCAATTATTCTTTTTGGAAAGCTTGGATGAGATCGTTTTTAAAATCTATTGATGAAAAAGTTTGGCAATCTGTTATGTATGGGTGGACTGAACCGACGATTACCGTTGATGGAGTAACCTTCCCCAAACCAATTGATAAGTGGGACACAATCGATTACCAAAATAGTAGCTGGAATATTAAAGCTATCAATTCACTCTTTTGCGCCGTCACACCTGAAGAGTTTAGTTGTATTTGCAATTGTAAAGTTGCAAAAGAGGCTTGGGATATCTTACAAACTATTCATGAGGGCACTCATTCAGTTAAACGCTCAAAACTTTAAATGCTCACGTCTAGTTTCGAAAACCTTTTAATGAAAAATAGTGAGAACTTTGATGAATCTTATGCGAAATTGAGTGACATTGTAAATTCCAGCTTCAATTTAGGTGAACAAATACTGGCATCCAAGATTGTAGAAATTTTTTTGATATCCTTGCCCAATCGCTTCCAACCAAAAGTTACAGCTATTGAGGAGGCTCAAGATGTTGACAACCTCAAGCTGGATCATTTGGTTGGAAATCTTCAAACTTATGAGGCACATAGAAATTTCAAAAAAGAAACAAAAAGATGATATTGCTTTAAGTAGTGCTCATAGAGTTGGAAATAATTCTAATGAGGATTGTGAGATTGATTCCAAGATTACAGATGCTTTCATAAAACAATTAAAAAAAGTCTTTTCTGAAAAAGAATCCTAATATTTTGGAATCAACTCATAAATCCAAAGGCAAAGATAAACTCAAAATTAATTCTATAACCAAGAAGGAGAAAGGAAAGATACAAGGGAACTCTGAAAGAGTCCAATGCTATGAATGCCAAGGATTAGGCCACTTTGCTCAAGAATGCCCTAATTGTTTGAGGAAGAAGAAAGCCTTTGCTATCATTTGGGATGATGAATCCGAGTCTGATAAAGATGAAAGTGACAACGAAGCACAAGGTGAAGAGGGGCATGAACAATTCCTTGCTTTCATGGCGGCTTCCAAAACTGAAGGACAAATAGAGTATCCAAAAAGGCCGGTTGGGAATGTCACTGATGATGAATCCTCGGGGGAGTGATGATGAAATGCTTGAGCACGCTTATGAAAAGTTGTATAAGGAATCTCTTAACTTATCCAAATTGAATGACAAACTCACTATGAAACTCAAAGCATATGAAAGTGAGAATGTCAAATTAAAGAAGGAGATTTCCGAGGCTAGGAATGATGCCATTAATAATTCTAGTGATTGACAAGCTCTTTATGCAAAACTCTTGACTTGTGAGATAGAGAGGAATGAACTACAACAAATATATGTAACGTATGAAGAAAATATTGAAACTCTCAAGATTTCTCAAATTGCCTTGGAAGAACTAATGATCAAGAAAGATGAAGAGCTCAAGTGTGCTATCGCTACCATTGGTCTTTGGAACAGAGGATCAAAGACTTTGGACAATATCATTGGGTCTCAACAAATGTGTTATGACAAGAGTGGCATTGGCTTTGGTGATAACAAAGAACAACAACGGAGTGCATCCACATCTCATGACTCAATGGCAGGAGGAGCAAAAGATTCAACGAGAGGAAAGACTTCTCAATCTTCCTAGAGTTGGTAAGGCCAAAGAAAAGAAAATACACCCTGTTTTTATTTGTCACCATTGTGGTATGTATGGTCATATTCGCCCTTATTATTATGAGTTGCATGGGAGAGTGTCTCATAGAGATGGAAGAACTTCCAATATCTCATGGGGTAAGAGACACTTTATTGGTGGTAATGAGATTAAGAGTCATATTAGACCTCACTATGAACATATATTGTGTTTGTCTAGACCTAGGAATATGAAGTTGGAAACCAAGTCGAGACGGATTCCCATTGACGGGGAAGAGAGCCATAACATCAAGACACCACCCATGAATCGCAATTCTCATAACTTTGTTCATACTAAAGCGATTTGGGTGAGAAAACTTGACTTGTGTTAATTTGTTTATTCGTTTTAGTTTTTAGGTTTCTGTGTGTTTTTTCTTTTTGGGTCATTTAATGTGTGCTATCATGTAATGTGTGCCTATTCGTTTTCTGTCTTGTTTTATTTTTCTGTCTTACTTTGTTTCAAGAAAAAAAAAATTCAAAAAAGATTTTCGTAGTATGGTTTTGTAAACTTGAAATTTTTGAGAAGTTCTTGTTGCATATTGGAATTGATGAGAAAATCCATTACATGTTAATATGTGTGTGGTTTTTGTGGTCATTACTCATTTTGGAGTGTGTGTTCTTTGATTAGTATGTCTCATTTTGTACACACTCTTGGACTAGCAAATATCGGAGTCTTCCGCCTTAGTGATCATTTTTCTCTATGGACTTCTGGCATTGTATCTTTTGCTTTTTTAGAGGAATTGACCTATACTAGCATATCATGGTTGATGTTGAGTATCTTAACCACCTTCTATCTTTTTGCATCTCTACGGCTTTCCCCTCAGTTCTTTGCAATCAAGGCATGAGGCAAAGGCTACCTCAAAGTCACCAACCAGGCCATTCTTATTGTATCCATGCTTCTCTGGTTCGGTCTCCATACTCTTGAGTGTGAAACCTGCCAATGAGTGCAAAAGAGAAAAATATATATATATGCAAAAGAAAAGAAAAAAATGTGCAAAAGAAAGAAAAGAAAGATATGTTCAAAAGAAAGAAAAAAAAAATTCATTGATTGAGGGAAGCCTCCGCTTTTACTTAACAAATACTCCTTGATTCCTAGTGGTTTGACTTTCCTTAGTTGTACTTAGATTCTCTTGTCGGAGGTCCAGCTTTCAGATCACTACTAGGATTGAATCTAGTGTTGTCAAACTCCAAGAGTCACATACACACTTTTTTCATGGGATCTATGCTTTTCACATATTACATCACTTTATTTTATGAGTAATCTTCTAGAGGCTGTGCACATTGTGTTTTTAAGTAATTAAGTTTTTTGGATAATCTTGTGTGTTTTAAGGTACAAATTTGAAATTCCTTGCTTGCTTCACCATATTTTTTTTCTTCTTGTTCATTGTTTTCAGTACAGTGTTTTTGGTTGCTTTTAGTGAGGGGGAGTTCAGGTTATCCTTACATTGATTGGTTTGGTAAAGGAGATTGGTATTAGTTGGTTTGTATGTTGCTATCCACTGCTTGTTTATTGCTTACATCTCACAGGTTATTAATTTTTCCATCATCTTGTCCTGCTTGTGTGGTTTTTGATATTGCTTTCGTTGTTTGAGCTTTCTTTGACAATTCATGACAAAAAAAGGGAGAAGGTTTGAGGGTGCATGTGTCTTAGGATTTTTATTTATTCATACTACATGTTCTTAAAGTCTTAGGATTACATCTATTCATATTTCCATCTCATGCTTCAAGATAGTCTTGTCTCTATTGCTTTTTCATATACTCTTGCGGCACTAATAGTTGTTTTGGAGATTGTAGTATTAATAGCTGTTTTGTAAATCATGACCCTGAGAAAGAAGTTTATTTTTGTTGGCTGTAATGAGTTGGGTGATTAGGATTTTATTTGTTAGGTGTGTTTTGTCACGGCATTGCCAAAAAAAGAGATTGTTAGGTTTTTATTTTTGGCAATCCCGTTTGACAAAACTCCTTTCAGTTGTAATTTTATTCGATTTTTTTTTTTCAATGAGGCTATGAGTTTTAGATGCGAATCCAACCCGAATTGTGCATATGCATAGGAGTTTGTGATCTTAATCCTATCATGTTTGTCACTTTGCTGACTTTGTGACCTTTCAGAAGTTTTACTGGCCTGGAAAAGTTCTAGGAGTTATTTTTTCCCGCTCGAGCAGCCATTCCTGCGCTCAAGTGGAGATCCGCTCAAGCAGCCATTCTCGCGCTCAAGCGGAGATCGCAGATCTGTTTTCAATAAATATGTGTTTAAGTTCAATTTTAGGGTACGGCTTCCAGATTTTCTTCTTGGATATTATGTTTTTATCTGGAGCTTCTTTGCTTGTTTTCCTTTGATATCTGTGAGAGATTAATCATGAATTGAGTGGATGATATCAAAGGGTTTGTTTGTTTTATTTATTCAATACAAAAGAGAGAAATGTTCTTTCGGTGAATTCTGTAGAATTTGGACCTGAAGTTTTGGTGGATTCTAGAGTGGCTCATCGTCGTGGATTTGACATCAGCGTTGTGGATTTAACGTTGGGCAAGACAATTTGAAGTGAAGACCGTAGTGGAAGAAGGATATAGGGGTCGGTTCAGTTTGAGCGTGGATTCGCTAAATAATTGAGAGTACACTTGTGTAATTCCTTTTGTCTTATTAGTGGATTGTTTTCTGGCTTTTGCCCGTGGTTTTTTTATCACAATTGGAGGCGCTCCAATTGTAGTTTTTTCACGTTAAAATCGTTGTGTTGATTTGTCTTAATTGTTTAATTGAGATTGTTATTAACTGGTTAAAATTGATACATAATCACAAATCAATATTTAGGGGATTTTTAGATTTTTCAAATTTGATAATGTAGTTTTCAGTTTGGGGCTTGTGATTCTATGATTTTAAACCTTAGCATTATTCCTGGGAACTAATTGGGAGTGACTACTTCAGTATGTTTATGTCTTATATATTAGATATCGGTGTTTTTCTAATTCATTAATTATTAATGTTGGAACATTTTAGAACATGGGAAGGAAAATGATCCAAAATAAATATTTACAAAATAGGGAAAAAAAAGACTCAAAAATAATTTTTTAAAGAACAAAAATTCAATCCGCAAACCGCCTGCACATCCGCACAAACCACAAATCACATTATGAGCAGTTGCAGGTCGACTTTTTTCTAAACTGTATAGGTGCGGACGAATCTAAACTGACCCGCAAACCGCTCAAATCCGAGCCGCGACCACCCGGAAGGGGAAGTCACAGTTGAGAGACAGAAATGTAGGCGGAGAAGGATCATGGTATTGGACGTGAATTGTTATCCTATGCGGTTAGGTTTATAGTACTGCTGACTGTGTTTGGTTTAGGGTTTAGGATTAGTTTTAGATTATATTTTATTCATAAATTTGAAAAAAGATGGAATATATACAAAAAAAATTTCTATCTCTTTTTAAATCACTCTTTAAATTCATAAATTAAATACAAACACAATCTTAGAGATCACATACTCCCATATTTGGATCAAAGTATTAATTACTAAAAAAAAAAAAACGATTCTATAGTGAGGAATCCAATTGCCAATAATAAGATTTCCATTGAAAAATTATAATTATAATTATTAATGTGTATAAAATTTAGCATTTATTTCTAATTTTTTTAAACATTTACACTGAATTGAAATATTCCCTTTTTTCTTTTTTCTTTTTTTTCTTGTTATGCTACTATCATTAAGGTATTGAGGGTTAATTTTATTCCAAATTTTTTGTTTTTTTGTTACCATCCATGGTTCTCATTTTTTTTTTTTTTTCGAAAATTCAAACAGCAGTTTAAAGTGTTCCTTTAGAAAGTGGTGCTTTCCATAAAACAAACTTTCTCAAAAATAATTTTCAGAAAAACTTGTCAAATAAAATTTTCATATAAGTTTCTATTTGATTTGTTTTCACTATAAGAAAATAAAAAATAGAAACAATATATATATGTTGTAATGCAAGTTAAGTTTCTTAATTAAAATTTTAAATCTATATATCTTACTGTAAGATTACAGATTCGTCCCCTCTAATACGCCCAAAAAAATGCTAATTTTTAATACCATGTAATATGCTGTCAATGCATTAATATAAAATTTAAAAAGTAGATTCCGTTAAACTAATTCATTGATGACACATTAAATAATAACACATTTTATGTGTTAATTTGATTGTATTGAATTCCCATATTTGGCCAAGAAAAAGAAAACTGATGAAGGAAAAATAAAAATAAAAATAGACAACAAATGTGACGGGAGACTGATAGGTATTAAGCAATTTAGGACTTGGATTGTTTTCGGTCCCAAACCTTACTGGCAATCCAGTTCGGTTCAATGTGTTGATATTTGTAGGACGAGTAAGAAATTTATAAAATTTGTAATTTGATCCAGTTCAATTTAATCCGGTAGGTTTGAATTATTTTTTAAATCCGTGGTTCGGTTTCGGATTGAAAAATTAAACATCCGTAGTCTATGGATTAGTTCCGAATTGAACACCATGATTTCGGATGAGAACCGATCCGAACCGTATACAAATAACTTATATTTATATTATACACCCTTTCACATAGTATCTTCTCTTATTCTATATAAAACTTAAACTCAAATCTAAATCCGCATAGTATTTTATTTTATTACTTTTATTAGTTAGTTTTTAATTTTAATTTGTAATGGTCTAAATAATTATGTGAAATCAATTTTCTTATGATTGTTTAAATTCTAGAACAGTATATAGTTATTATGAAAAGATATGTTACTATTGTGAAACTAATATGATGCTATGTTTATTTTTTTATGAAATTAAAATATCCTATATATTTTTTTGTTATTTAATTATGTGAATCCGTAATCCTAAATTGATCCAATCCATATTTCAATGGATTGGTTTGGATTGGTTCCACGATTTAAACGGATTTGATTGGTTCTAATTTTTCAAGAACCGTAAATAACGGATTGGTCATGGTTTTATCCCAATCTGAACCAAACCGGATCATGCTCACTCCTAATTTTTAGGTTATATTTCGATGATCCAATCATTTACATTTTAAAATTCGTCGATTACATCATTCTAAGTAAAAAATAACTCGATTGAATAGCGAAAGTCACATATTCAAATCAATTTTGTATGAATGTTTATTTTTTCACCGTTTATTTTTTTATATAAAATTGAACCAAACATATAATTGTTGTTTTCTAATCAACTTGAATTTTTGCATAAATAACATACTTGACAAATTTTAAAATATGAACGGTTCAAATTATCAAAACAGCATTTAAAAATTGATCCAATATACATGTAAGCCAATTAAAAGACTAGAGAGAAGCTAAGCCCAACAATTTACCATCTCAATTGTGGCTAAGTCAAGTTACTATGGATTAATTTAGTCAATAAAAATGAAATGGGTTAAAAGATCAAAATAAGAGAAAATATTATGTTTAAAGTATAATCATTTCAATTTTTCTTTCACACTATCAAATTAATAATAAAAAAAGTCAAAATTTATCCCAAATAATTTTTTTTTATCTAGTCAAAAATAACTAAAATACTAAAAAATAAAGCTAAAAAAATTTATTCCAAACAAAACTAAAGTTGAGAAATATATGTAATTTCACAATATCTTTTTGTTGTTTCCTATTCTTTTGGAAGTTATTTTTATTTTATTTTATTTTTATTTTTATTTTTATTTTTCCAGATGAAAACATAGAAAACAAGAAAGGTCTCAGTACAAAAACCAAACAGATAGGAGGGCTAGTCCCTCACAAAATGAGCTCCAGTCATATCATTTATGACCAAAGCTGTTACAGTTTCTGGGAGATCCTCCAAAATCACCACATGATCATCTTGTGCCACACCTATATTTGCCAAACGATCAGCAACTCTGTTTCAATGTTGTGAAACCCGGACCGGACCGGCCGGTCGAACCGGTTGGACTGGGAACCGGCCCTTGTTCCGGTCCGGTCAGCCTCTCAAAACCGGACTGGTGACAAAACCGGCGTGGAATTGAAAAACCGCCGGACTCGGCGGTCGAACCGGAAAAACCGGTGACCCGGACCGGGTCTTGGTGGTTGGACCGCTCTGTGTTTTTTTTATTTTTTTTTATTTTCTTTCTTTCTTTTCTTTCTTTCTTTCTTATATATTTATATATATATATATATATTATAAATATATTTCAAAATTTTGACTAAAAATTCTTACTTCAAGAGTCTCCTCTCATAAGGAAGAGTCTCATTGGAAGTTGAAGAAGATTATGAAAGTCTATTCCTATTTATAGGAAAAGATTTTTCAAAGAGAACCTACAAAATTCTATGTGGGATTCAATCAAATTATTTGAAACATATTGATTGGAAGGAGAGTTGAAAATTTCATTTCCCTCCAAAATTAAACCTAACATTCAATCAATTTATTTGGAGGGAATGTTTAAAAAATTTAATTTCTTTAAAACAAGTGACTTTTTTTTATCAATTATGACTTTATTAAATATTATTAATAAATATTAACAACAATTTTTATTTTTATTTGAGTATTTATATATATTTTTATTTATTTATAATTTTTAATTATATTTTTTAATTATATAATATTAATTATGACGTCACGGTTCGACCGCTTTGACCCGACGGTTGAACCGGTGACCCGTCCACCCGGTCCCTTTTCCGGTTCGCTCACCGGTTCGGTTCTGAAAACAATGCTCTGTTTCCTTCTCTCAGTGTGTGACTCAGTGTACAATTACATCTTCTCATTAAGAACTTGGTATCTTCTATGAGGGCCTTGTAAGGAGAATTATGGCTTGGTCTATCTTGGATTAGCTTGATGGCTTGAGTTGCATCAGTTTCAATCTCTACATCCATTGTGCTTTTCTGAAATAAAATTGTGAGACCCCTGTAAATGGCCCATAGCTCTGCTTCTACGTTGGAGCAGTGGCCCAACTTTCCATAGTATCCCCATATCCATGTGCTTGCTGCGTCCCTCAAGAGCCCTCCATAGCCTGCCTGTCCAGGGTCTCCTTTGGAGCAGCCATCAGTGTTTAACTTCAATTTACCTGCAGGAGGGAAATGCCAGCTAAATTGTGTGGGCCTACAATTATGTAACAGTCCCTACAGGGCTTCACCCTTTGTTTACACCGACTATCGAAATCAGAGATGTTTGCTTTTTCCTTTGCGAAATACATGCACTCCTAGTTTGGGATGGTGAATTTTTAATTAAAAAATTATTTAAATTATGAAATTATTCATTTCCTTTATTTATTTATTCTTTTACATTCTTTATAAAAGTTAAAAAGCTCATTTTCAAACACCCCTAAAAACGGTCACATTTTCAAAAAAATTTAGATTTTGTCCAAAAAAAATTATTTTTTCGATCTATCTTGTGTAAATCAGAATCTAAAAAAGTAATTTTGTTAAAAAAAATTTAAAAAGTAAAAATAGGCCCAAAAAATTCATTATATTTTGATTTTTTTTTTACACTTGTTTTTTTTTTTTTTTAATCTCTTTTAGATTTTTTAAAATTTTCAATTCATTTCGTTGAATCTAAAATCCCAAATCTTTTACTAAAGAAGAAAATTAACCAACAAAAAAGCTACTAAAAAAGGAAGACAAACACTAACACGTACTCTTATGGATCATTTAATATTGGGATTAATGTAACAAAAAAATTTTAAAAGTAGTGAAAAAGTGTTCTAAAACAAGTGAAAAGTATTATAATACTAATGAAAATATATTGAATTTTACACTTATTTTGTCTTTTAGTTTTTTGGTGCCCATATGGTATAGGTTAACAAGACCCCAAACACCCACTTAAATAGGTTGAGTTTTTAAAACGTACTTATTGAAGAAAAAAAAAAATATAATTGTTTGAAAAAAAAATGAAAAACACACATTATTTCAATATGATTTTATATATTTTGAGTTGAACGTAATTTATAAAAATTATAAAAATAAAAAAAATTGAAATTTATTTTGACAAATTAGTTCTAATTAAAGAAATAAAAAAAAGCTTTGAAAATCAACCAAATATATATACTCTTTTTTTCTTTTATTGGGGGGGGGGGGGGGGGGGGGATACATGGCCAACAGCTATGTATTAAAAACAATAAAAATAAATAATAAATAAATAAAACCAAAATTTTAAAATACGTGAAATGTATTCATTTAAGTGTAATTTATTATACATTAAGTTTGAATTTATGCAATAAATTCAATTTATGGGTAAATCTTGAATTAAAAATTTTAATGGTTGTATTGTGTATGACTAATTTTTTTTATTTTTCTTTTATTTATTATGAAAAAAATTGTAAAAAGTAGAGAAGTAATATAATAGAATATAAGAGTATCCCAATAATTTTCCTATTTCTACTTTTTCCCTACTTTGGCGGCTTTTTTTTTTTGGCTTATTGGCTTATTACCAAAAAAAAAAATGTGCAAAAAAAAAATAAAAAAATAGGGAGGTGATATTATCCAAATAAGTCAACAAGTTGGTTTTTTTTTTTTTTTTTTAATACTTTTCCAAAAGAGGCCTTTAATGAATCAAACACAAAATAAGTCACTCTACTAAGCTCACTATTCAATTCTCTACATTTAGGTAGGGGTGTAAAAATGGCCCGTGGCTCGTGGGCGGCCTGAAGCTCGCCCGTGGCCCGAGATGGGCCTGGCTCGTTTAGGCCTGCTTGGGCCCAGGCCCGAGCCTACCCCGGCCCATGGGCCCGTCCTGTTGAACCGCTTAAGGCCCGCTTAGGGTCCGACCCGAAGCCCGACCCACGTCAAGGGCCAGTGTATTTTTTTAATGAAAAATAATAACATTTTAGTAGAAAAAATTTTTAAAAAAAAAAAAAAAAAATGGTCAAGCCTGCCTAAGCCTGAGGCCAAGCTTGAGCCCATTGGGCCGGCTCGCCCAAGGCCCGAATACCCTTGGGCTTAATTTTTTAGCCCGTAGACCGGCTCGACCCTGCCCTGCCCAAATTTTGGTGAGAGTTCATGAGGCCCGACATAAGCCGAGTGGGGCCAAATTTACACCCCTACATTTAGGGAAGCTTCCATCACTCTCTATAATTAAAAAAATATTCTTCATCTCTCATCCCTTATCATTTTCTCAATTCCCTACATTTAAGGAGGCTTCAATCACTCTCTATAATTAAAAAAATATTCTTCAGCTCTCATCCCTCATCTTTTTCTCAAATGGTGGAAGAGTAGAGAGAGGACAACGAAACTGTTGTGGGCGACCTAGCGAAACAGGCCGACCTGTGTGCCGCAACTAACCATCGACTTGGGTGACCACTGACGACCTCCAAAATTCTCCCTTTGCTTGGATCCTCTCTCTCTCTCTCTCTCTCTCTCTCTCTCTCTCACACACACACACACACATTTTCTTTTATTTCTTTGAGTTGATAGATTTCCCGTTGTTTCTCACATCATTTTTGGTCGTAGGTCCAAATAAGCAATTAAAAAATTGCGATAGCATTTTCCAATGTTTCGGATTCCACCAAGAAGAATAAATGAGTGCAAGAGAAGATTTGGCTAGCTTTTTTCTTTTCTTTTCTTTTCTTTTCTTTTTTTCTTTGTTTTTTTTTTCTTTCTTTTAAGGTGGGGCAGCTGGGAACTTGTGGTTTATAATCGCTATTGAGCAAAGTTGTACAAGATAATCTTAATTTGATATGCTACATTGTTTTGCATTTCTCATCTTGAAATCGAATTTGGGTGTTCACCAACGACGACAATGACGACCACTGACATGGGTGTTCACCGCCGACGACGACGACGACGACAACGGCCACCGACCTGGGTAGACCACCATCCACCTCTCTTCGAAATCTCCACCACCGACGATGTTGCACACTCATATATGGACAATGTGATTGCGCTTGTGCTTGGATGTTTCATTCTCGCTCTTGCTGTTGAGCATTACAACATTCATAGGAGATTGGCTTTGAATGCAAGTTCTTCTGCTTAATAGGATGTTGATTATGTTTTTTTGCTTTTTGTGTTTTCTGTTTTATGTTCTAATTTCTAGTTTGAGTCTTCCTGATAACGATTCATTTTAATTCATCGTCTTGTTCATTCAATTGCAAAAGGCTAAAGGAATTATTTATTTATTTATTTATTTTTGGTTGTGTGGCCAATTTTTTTTTTGAATTGATGCATTGTAGGTGTTTGTTGTGAAAGATAAACTAACAATGGCAATTGATCGAAATACCCGTGAGGGTGTTTATCACGCGAGAATATCGATTATTCGAAAGTTTAGAAAAATGGTTAACTTCTAGTACTTCTTTGTATTTCATTCACAACCTGCTGTCACTATTTATATACAAATAGGTGACTCTTGGGAATAGGTATAATACAACAACAGTTATCATGTTTCACAAAGTTGTGTCTATTAAGGTTTGAATTCAAACCAATAACCAACTAACTGATAGATTCAATATTCTTGCGGGAAGGTTCATTACATTGCAAGGGAGAGAAGATTGAGTGAAGTGAGTCACACCAAATTATGGTGTGGTCACTCTTTATTCCATCATCTCCCACTTGAACACACCATAATAAGATGATAAACCTAAGTTGAGCATTTTTAACCTTGGTACCAAAATTTGCGTCATGCCAACTTTCATCTATGAAAATACCTCATAGATCGACGTCTGATCGTGACTTGGCCATACGTGCACACGTTTTTGCCACCAATCTGATCGCACCCGTACGAATGTGTTCTCCCACTGACAACACATTCCAGACGACTTCAATTCACTATATAACAAGTGAACGGCATCAATTTTTAGTGATAGGTTCATAGTCCATACCCAATCACCATTGACGACTTCAGCCGTACACATTTTTCATGTGTCGACCTGCACTGAAATTATTGTTAAGTACTTCCTTTAAGACCCATTCCTGAAGACTTTCCTTAACACACCTTATCAATGACTTTTTGCTGATCAAACAGACAATATCATGCTAACTATGATATCCGTATCTTGTCAGTTCCTCTATCTTGTTACCTGACCAAACACATGTTTCCATGCAAGATAGAGTCGTAAAACATCGGTTATCTAGGCGTCCCCAGAGTCATCTGACTATGCTCTTATATAAGTAGCTAAACCACCTAGCTAGGTATTTATCAATCCCATATTAGCTATATGTTCTCTGAATTTTTCCAGAGACAACCCTTTGGTCATAGGGTCAGCCACCATCTCTTCTGAGGGTATATAGTTGACTTTTATTTCACCTCTCTCCACTATGCCCTGAATATAGTGGTAACTAACATCAATATGTTTTCCCTTAGAGTTATTTGC